>CM029562.1:210600-247619 GCA_017309665.1 Coelopa frigida
TCCCGTCCAGGGTGGGGATTAAATTAAAAATATTGCATTGCAGTTAAAACACGGTTGCAGCGGTGAAATGGAGCGGACTTTTAAGGGACATCCGTTGACTCTTTAACGCGGGAAACCACTTCCACAACGGTCGGCTTTAAAGGGCTTCAAAGGAGTCAGAGTTTAATTGCAGCGAATCGCGAATTGATTGTGCTGGCTATCATTAAAGTAAAATCAAAAAAATTCCAAAATTTGTAAACAATTTGTAATTAAAACATTTTTTAGGAAAAATAAAAAAAAAAATTTAGTTCTTTTAAATTAAAATAAGAAATAGAAAAAAACGATTTATAATTTTTTTTAAATTTAAATTTTTGGAATTTTTGTAGTTAAATTTGAACCAAAAAAATAATAACCCAATTTTTTGATATTTTTGGATTTGAATAAAAAAAAAAGTTTTTTTAATTTTAATTTTTGATATTTTTAGATTGCTTAAATTTAACCCGGAAGCGACCAACCGAGCAGAGGACCCAAAGTGCTGACCAATTAAAATGCATTTAATGCTGAATTTTCGGAACTTGCAGCCAAGCTCGGCTTCTTCTGCTTCTGGCTCTTGTTCGGATTGTTGTCGTTGTAATTATTGTTGTTGTTGTCGCCAACGTTGTTGTTGTGTAGTATTCTTGATCTTCTTCCTGCCGCGCCTTCGGCTCTTGGCCCCGGGCACCGGAAACACCCGGCCGCGACCGCAGAACTCGCCTTAATTGCAAAAGTGCCTCCAGCCCCGCCTCCGAAGCAGAGGGGGGGGCGGTGGCGGAAGATGCGCCGCGAAAGTGGAGAACTTTTTTCGGGTGTCGCTCGCTGTAATTCGGCTGCGGCCGCTGGAGGGCGCCGGAGGAGGCGGCGGCAGCAGCTCCGGCGAATTTATGAAAATTTCGCTTTATTTCGCAATTTTTTGGCGCTCCTTCTGCTGCTTCTTCTTCTCCGTTGTTGTTGTGGTACTTGTTGTTGTTGTTATGTCTGTCGTGATGTTTTGCATAAAATCGTAATTGTTGTTGTTGTTGTTCTGTTCGAGCGAGCGCAAAAAGTTTTGGAAACTTTTTCGAGGATCGTAGATGGGAAATGGGCATAAAAAAAAAACGAACGAGGGAAAAAGTTGAGATGTTGCATGATGTAGTTATTGTTGTTGTTATTATCGTTGTTGTTCTTTTTATTGTTATTGCTGTTATTGTTATTGTGGTTGTTGCCTTGTCATACTTTTTGTTCTTCTGTTGCTCGCATGTCACGCTTTGATGCCTTCGGATGAAGCGGAAGTGCTGCAGCAACACCAGAGCAGAAGTACTACTACAACAACAACAACTACAACAACATCGCCACCACCATGACGACGATGACTAGGACGATGCCGAAGGACATGCATGAGAACCCTTTCGCAAGATGGAGAAGCTCTCGGACGAGGATGAAAATGTAAAATTAAAGAATGCATTTTAAGCAGCTGCCTCTGGAGTTGATCGGGAGAGGGTGAGGGGCAGAGTTGGCCTGGCTGAAGGAGGAGGACCGCCCGTTGACTGAGATGAGGATCCGATTTGAGTACATCTCCTCTGCACGAACAGGAGGCAGGAACCGAGCTCGATTTGGTTCGGATCGACCTTTGTTTTGTCTCTCCCCCTGGCTCCCAGATCGCCGTGTTCTCCGTCCGCCAACTGTGGAGATGACGGCGCCGGAAGTGGCGGTCGCTGCGCGCTGTGTTGGACAAGATGGCGCGCGCTTCCTCTTCCGTTTGCGCGCTCCGACACTCGGCAGCGGTCGCGGTCGCATTAGGCTTCGTCCTGCTGCTGCTTCTGTTTCATGCAAATCACGCTGCTGCTGGTTCTGCTTTTGTTGTGCGACAGCAGCAACGGCTACAACAACAATACCACATTAAGATGCAGTCAAAGGAGCGGCAACAGTGACAGCAACAACAATGGCCTTCGCCACGATATCCGAGAAGCGACAGGTTCGAGGAGGTGGAGGAGGAGGAACGGAGTCCTGCTGGGCGGACTAATAAGGATGCGAGGGGCGTGGCTGAGATGAGTGACACGGGTGGAAGGGGGCCAGAGGTGGGAAGAAAGAGGACGTAGGATGGCGTGTGGCAGGACATGCGACATGCGAGTTCAAAAATTCAGAAAACACATCAGAACTATGCAAAGATTGTTGGCATGCAAAAGAGATAGACGAACAGCAATGAGAGTGTGAGTGAGGGAGGGGAAGAGGGAGAGAGAGTGGGATGAACAGTGGAAATAATTGATGTGGGTGCGAATGGATGGGATTGTGGATTTAATTTTAGCAGTTGTTTTGCTCCAATTTCCCTTGTTACGGAGTTTATTCTGGTCGTCCGTTGAATTTCTCCTTGTTAACATTTCACAGAACTAAAAATAGTTGTGATCGTAATTGCATGCATGGCATAGGTGAAGGAAATATCAAGGGTTGAATTGTGGAAAATTGCGGACGTGAAGTGTCTAAGCTTGAAGGAAGGAACTCGATTGAGATGTGTCTCAATCTGGGACTAGAAGGGAAGGGTTTGATAGAAAACATTTGCAACCAAACAAAAAAACGCAACAAATCCAAAAAATGAAACTTGTTCAACGCGAAAATAAATAAGAACACATAAAGAAGAATTATGATTTAGTAAATAATTGAATTCACGGATGGAAATTAAAGGTCGTTAAACGTGAGAACAGTCCCATAAATCATGCGTGCTTTTTTATGGCCCCGTTCCTCATTCTCGTCCACTGTGCGCGGCTTCAAATGCGAAATAAATCAAAACCGCAGCGCAACAATGCGACATGTTGTTATAACTTGTAGCAACAACAACAACTATTATGATGGCATCAACAATAACTGGAGCGACAACGACAACAACAATAACAACAACAACGATGACGACACAAAACTAGACAAAGAACGACATCGCCATGGCATCAATTCGTGCTGCGGCAGAGTCATATCAGCAACAACAACAACTACAATAACAACAACGGAAAAATAACAAACGCCAAAAGTCATAACAACAACAAAATGTCAGCATATTTTAAATGTCATTTTTCTGCCAGGACTTCAACTAAAACAAAAGTTATGATAAACGCAACAATAACAACAACAACAACAATGCCAACCACATCAGGATCAAAATTGGGAACAGTCAGAACAAAAGGCAACGAGCGAACGAAGGAAACCAACGACCGTTGCCAACAAAATCAGGACGAAGCTCCTACACAAGTAGTCTGATTTGGATAATGTTTTTAGAAAACTGAATCTTATATCTATGTAATGTAAATGTAAATAAAAGAATATGAGTTCGGGTCGGGGTCAAATACCTGATCATGATCATCGATAATTAAGATGTTAAACTTGATGTTGCTGATATTCAAGAAGTTATTGCTAATTACAAATCAAAAACATGTTGTTCCTTACGTATTCTTAATATAATATATAATTTTTTGTATATATTTCAATAGAAAATTCAAAATTACAAATTTTTCATAGAAAATTCTAAATTACGAATTTTTCATAGACAATTCAAAATTACAAATTTTTCATAAAAAATTCAAAATTACAAATTTTTCATAGACAATTCAAAATTACAAATTTTTCATAGAAAATTCAAAATTACAAATTTTTCATAGAAAATTCAAAATTACAAATTTTTCATAGAAAATTCAAAAAAACAAATTTTTCATAGGAAATTCAAAATTAAATTTCATAGAAAACTCAAAATTAGAAATTTTTCATAGAAAACTAAATTTTTCATCGAAATTCAAAAAAAAAATAAAAATTAATATTTTTAATAAAAATTCAAAATTTCATATTTTTTATTAAAAAAAAATTAACAACATATTTTTTATTAAAATCGTAGTGTTGAGCGAGGGGGACGAGGTCAAGGAAGGACCAGAAGCGGAAGAAGCAAGAACAACAGAAAATTAGCTAATTTCCATGTCGATGGCGAATGTTTCCGAGGTGAGTGAGAAAGAGAAGGCAAATATTGGCCGACAATTAAACAAGACAGAGCAAACAGTGAAACGACGGGCCAAAAGTCAAGGGGTGGAACCCTCTTCTACACACACACACTCACACACATGCATGTATTACCCACACACAGACACAGGGAGAGCCGCCTCGAGTCGCTGCGTCCGCCCTCGTGACGCCGCAATTATCAGCAGCGACCCAGGACTCCAAATGAATCCAATTAAATCCCACACACACACACACGCATCCCACTCACACTGGGGCAGTGGGAGGCGGCCGACGCTCAATTATCTCAGGTGGAAAAATCGGTTAAGCCTCGCTCTCTCTCGCTGCGCTCACTCCATCTGAGAGCACACACGCTTCCTCTTCGGCTATCTCTCTCCCTTTCTCTTCATCATTCTCTCTCTCTGTCTTCGCCTCTTTAAAGCCCCATCAGCCGCCCAGATCTCGAGCTTAGGACGCGGCTCGAACGTTTCAATTAAAGCCAGAGGAAGCCTCGAGTCCTCGTCTCCACCGTCGTCCTTGTTGTTGCAGCGGGAGCACGTGTTGTTGTCGTTGTTGAAGATGCTACTGTTGTTGTTGTTGTTGTTGTTAGACATAATGGCTTAAACGACGTTTATAATGAAGCGGATTATTTGCGCCCAGCGAGGCGAAGCGAGCCAGAAAGAGAGAGAGAAAAGATTGAGCCGTCACCGGGCGAAAGGAGGAGGGAACGCTTAATTGGACGATGGTGGAGGAGGCGTCCTTGGCGAAGGACTGCAGGTGCAGGAGAGCGACTGAGGATCCTCCTCGAGAGCCGACGAAGAGAAACCCGATCCTCGAGAGGGGGCGGGGGCGGAGGCGACGAACGTGAGCCTTTGATGCCGCCTGACAAGTGAGCGTCATTAGGACTCGTGCGAAATATAAATTGCGTTATCAACTTTTTGCGTGTTGCTCCTCAAGACAACAACAACAACAACGGCCACTAATCCTCGCATAAACACACACGAACGCACAGGACGTCGGCAGGACGACGGAGGCTGCCTAATGCCGAAAGTTAAGCGAAAAGGATCCGATGTCAGTCGCATTTTCCTCGATTTATGCCGACGGAGGGAGCGATGCGTGTGTGTGTGTGCGAGGGAGAAAATCTATCGCCGAGGACAAGAACAACAAGGAAGGCAGACGACGACATCATCGGCGAGGACTCATTAACAACTTTCACTTTAGATTAGGCGGGAGAGAGACAAGGACTCGGAGGGGGCGGGCGGACACTCTCGACCTCTCACTCGGACGAGCAAACAAGCAAACAGAGACAGGCGCAAAGAGAGAGAGAGAGAGAGAGATGGAGGCAGGCCTGCCGACAACCAGACAGACAGAGACAGACAAACAACAGGACACGACACAGCAAAGCAAAGCAAGGCAAACAAACGAAGCGACGAACGGATGGAGCGGGGGAAGCGGGGTCCATCGGAGCCCGGCACCGAAAACGGTAACAGGATCGGCTGCCTCAGGCCGGGAGCGAAGGGGCGTGGGCGTGGGGAGTGGGCGGCGAGGCCTTGATGAAGTGCTCACGTGACGATGTTGTCCACTGGCAGGAACAAGGATATCTATCGCAAGGACAGCAACAACAAAAATGACAGCCACACTGACAGAGCGAGAGAGCATGAGGAAGATAGACGGAGTGAGACAGAGACAGAGAAGTGTTGCTGATGTTGGAGTCATGAGGATGCTGTTGTTGTTGTTGTTGTTGATTGTGATTGTTGACGCTTCTGCAGTTGATAATGTTGTTACCATTGCTATTGTTGTTGTTGCCTCCCACGTTCATCACGCATCGTGCCAAGACCCGAGTGTCGTTGTTGTTGTTGCTTTTGTTGTTATCCCTGCCAGTTTCTTCATCTATTGTCTTATCGAAACGCCTCTCGTCATTGTTGTTGCTATTGTTGTTGTTGCAATGGTCCCTCGGTCGACGTGTTGCTGCTGAAATCAGGCGTCATCGACACCATCCACGTCCTCATCTTGGACTTGGACCTCGACCCAACCCTCATCCAATCCTCATCCTCTATCTCTGTCACTCACTCACTCATCGCCCTCTCTCATCGTCCTCACTCATCGCCTCTGTCTTTTGACAAATCGCCTTCGTCGCTCTCTCTGTCTCAGCCGCCCTCCTTCGTCTGTCTCTTTCTGGCTGTCGTCGCTTGAAGTGTTTTGTCAACATTTTTAATGAAATCCTCGATTTGTTGAATGCACAGCGATTTAATTAATCGAGGCGCTGACGTCGTCGACTCCCAAATTGAGATTGATTACCGCTGCAGGGTCGACTCTTGGTCCTTTTAAATTGTTAAATTGTATTAAGAGAGGTCTCTTCCTCCCTCTCACTCTCTCTTTAAAAAGTGAGGAGGCCAGAGGACTTCCTTCAACCATTCCAGGAACCCTCTCGATGGCTACCGAGAGCTGAACGGTTCCCTCTGGGTTATGGAGGTGAAGAGAGCAGGAACAGTAAAGGAGTGAAGGATCGCTTGGGGCGGGTGTTGCTGTCTCGCTCGGACTGGTGGCCGAAAACCCGGACACATTTGCACAACATTTCACTCCAATAATTTTCACCTTTGCACTGACATTCACAAGGTTACACAAACACACGCACGAACGCCCCAACAGCGACCACACACACACACACACACACAAAGAGCCCCCACACTCACACACACACACACACAGGGGACCTCGTGTATGTGGAGCAAACACAAATGCGCAGATAACACGACAACAGGCGACGTGGCAGACGAGGCGGAAGATCGAGATCGGACGGGGCGTCAGGATAACAATAACAACAATAACTACAACAACAATTACACCAACAGGAACAACAACAATTACACCAACTTCAGCATCAACAAAAACAGTCGAAAGTGAAAACAACAACAACAGCAACAACAACGATGAAAAAAGCGATTAACACGAAAAACACACGAGCAAAAATAATAAATAAATAAAAGCCAACAAGAACAAGAGGAAGAACACGCAAAAACCGAGGGAGACGGAGAGAGTGAGTGAGGGAGACAGCGGAGGAAACGAATGAAACGGAGCTCGGAAAACTCGGGGAAATTTCTAACGAAATCGTTGGAAACAAACGCTCATCAGCAGCGGAAAAATGTATTAGGCAACAACAAAAGCATCCACAACAACATCAACAAAACCATTCCGAAACAAAGTCAATGAATGGAGCCGAGCGAGGCGGAGGTGGCGGCGGCCACTCACGTGACTCCGGTGGGGGAGCGGGGTGTGAGGAAGGACGAAGGCAACTTCATTTGAGGGAATTCGCACTGTGAGGCTAAACTGAACATCATGTTTATTAAATAATTCATTGTACACATGTTTAAAAGAGTGGTTTATTTAAAAATGTAAGCATTTCCAAAAATACGAAAATTTAAAAATAAAAAAAAAATTGTAGTAACAATTTCAAAATTTGTATTGGAGAAATCTTCTTTTATTTTCAAAAAATTTCTATTTTATAAAAAAATATTAAAACTAAAAAATTCTCATATGAAAATTATTCAAACAATAACAGAAAAATTCATATATTTCTTATTAATTCAACGAATTACCCTCACTTAAATCAAACCGATTGTGCCCACTGTGCGGAGGTTTTATTATGCACGCCTGATGAGTTGCGCCGTAAATTCGAACGAATTTAACAAAAGCGCCCGCTCCGCCAGTGCTGCCAACGCGCAGAATTTAGCTGAATTCTACATGTGCTTACCACAGACTCCGCCGCCGCCCTCCGACACGCCCCCCGCCCACCACGTGTGTGTGTGTGTGTGGAGGACTCGCATTGAATCGCTTCGTTCGACGAAGGTTCCTTCGTCCTCCTCTCGTCGATCTTTCGTTCGTTTCCCTTGTATCGTTTTCATTTGTGTTGTTGCGGTGAGTGTTTGTTGTTGGTATTGTTGTTGGTATTGTTGTTGCGGTATGTTCAAATATCTCTGTGTATGTGTTTGTATGCCGTTATCCTGCAGGTATCGCTACGAGTTGATGCGACAAATGAAAGCTTCCTTGTTTTTGTTGTTGTTGCGGAAGCGGAAACGAAATGCGCTGTCATGGCGGCAGCAGCAGCCATTGTTGGACCCCATTGTTGTTGCCGTTTTGTTCCCCCTCGTATTGTATTATCTAAACTCTAAATGTGAATTTATTTATTTCAACACACACACGCACACACCGCCAGAGACACACACACACACACACACACACATAGACTCAGTCAATAAGCAGCAATCGGCCTTCACTCTTCATCTATCTCTTCTTCTCACTCTCTTTCTATCTCTTCTTCCCACTCTCTCTCTCTCGTTGTCTCTTTCTATCGCGGTCTCAATGTGTTTGGCACTGATTACGTCTGCGTTTTTTGTTGATGTCGGTTTCGCTCTTGTTGTTGTAGTTGGTGATGTTTATATATATTTTTGTTGTTGTCGATTTTTTACACTTTTGTTGCTATTTATTTTATTTTTGTTGTCGCTGTGGTTTTTGGTTGTTGTGGTTGTTGTAACGTAATGAACCTCGATGTCATTTAATCTGCCTCGCAATCAGTCCTAATGAAGCGTGGTCTGAATGGCGGGAGGCAGAGAAGGCGGGGCTAAACGACAGAAGCCGGAGTCAGAGGAACGAGGAGATCCCGACAAATCGATCAGGACTCGGGTGGGGCGTGCGAAAGGGTCAGGGTCAAGGTGAGAATGAAAGTCAAAGGGAATCCGAGCCATGACAAATCGAAGAAGCAAAAAGCAAGGGGACGAACTTTAGCTCCGGGCTCTTCAGAATTATCCTCGCCAGTGAGGTGTCACACTCTGCCCATCTCTCTCTCTCTCTCTCTCTCTGTCTCTTTCCACCATCGCAACCTCCACAAACACATATTTACAAACACATCCTCCCTCCCTCCGCCCATGACCCTCCGGGGCCTCGGGGATGCGAAGGATCCGCCCGGCAGCTCATCAACCGCTCGTTAATGGCCGACGCCTGGGGTCCGGCTCCTGCCCCGCCCCCTCTGCCGCCGCCCACCGGCCTGCGGGCGACCTAACGACACAATTAAAAACCACCTCCGCCCCGAGGCCGAAGGGTCGGCGGTCGACAACTTCATCGTCCAGCACTAAAGGTGTTGTTATCCCTAGATGGGCGAGGCGAGCGAAGGGGTGAAGGGTTCGTGGTTTTTATCTCCACGCATCGCACGAGGCAGAGGCACACAAACACACCGCCTCTCACCAACACTGACGCACTCGCCTTGCACACACTGACACTCAGTCAGTCGCACATCGGGCAGAACAATAAATTATTTTATAATCCCTTCAAAGGAAGGACGAGTGAAGGAAGAGAGTGAATGGTGAGGAGAGGAGAGGATGAGAGTGAAGAGGTCGGAGTTTGAGGGAAGGAAGACGAAGGACGAGGGCGTAAAAATGATGGGCTGGCGAAAGGAACCCCGCCGGGAGCCATCGTCATCGACGTCGTCTGTCGGCCTAAACGGCCTCGTGTGGGGCACGCGGCCCATTCGCTTAAGTCCACAACAACATTAACAACAGCAACAACAACACCACCAACCACCCCCAGGACATAAAGAGAAGGAGGAGGAGACAGAAGAGAAGTCCAGCTGGTCTCTCCTTATCGACGAATTCGCATCCTTGGCGGCAAATCCTTGTCGCGTGTGTCGGATTCCGCTTCCTCCTCCATCGTTCTTCTCTTCAGCTTCCTTTTATTCATCCCCTCGTCTTCGTCTTCCTTATGTTCTTCCTCATCTTCTACTTCCTCCTCTTCCTCTTCTTCATCTCATAATCAAATCAAAAATTATTACGCTCCGTCGTAAACGAGACGGACGTCGATTTTCGTCCTCCTTTCCACAGACGATGGAATTTTTATCGCTCGGCAGGACGTAAAGCAAACTAAGCAACTGAGTTACGCCCCTCTGGAGTGAAAGGGGGTCGAGCTCAATCGAAGACAAAATATCGCCCTCTCTCTCACACTCCTCCTCTCTTCGAAGGAGACAAAAATCGAGGTGGGGGCGAATGTGCAATAAAATTGAAAGTGTTTTGCTTCCTGGTGTTGTTCTTGTTTTACTTTATTGCTATTATTATTGTTGTTGTTGTTGTTTTTGGTTATTCTTCTTGTTATTCCTCTTCTTCTTCTTCTTCTTTTACTAGCTATTGTTGATATGGTAGTAGTAGTGGTAGTTGTTTTTGTTGTTGTTCTTGTGAAATGTCTTCATCGTCGCCCTCGTGAGCACCCGACAAACGAGGTTTCGGCTCCATCGAGTGACAGAGAGGCTGAAGGACACACAGGAGTCGACAACAGACCGGGTGGGAGGGAGAGAGAAAACAACAGAGAAAGGAAGAGAAGAGAGTGATATGAAGAGAAAGTGGGAGACAAGTGCTGAGAGATGTAGCGGGGCGGGGCGGAGCGGAGGAGACTTCGGAAAAATATGTTGCTAGGAATTAAGGACGAAATATTTATGACAACATGCAATGTTTTCCAACTGACTAGAGCAGAGTCGGAGGAGGCGAGTGTGCGAGAGAGAGGGAGATGGAGGTGAAGATGGAGAGGGCGAGAGATTGAAAGAGACGAACGCTTAACAGGGTCTGTGGAAGACTCTTTGTTGGGAGAATTGATGGACCGAAAGTTTCACAAGACTGAGGTGGAAACAATACGAAGAAAGGTGAATGGGAAAGGAGAGGGAAGAAGAAGAGAAGAAGAAGAAAGATTGAGAACAAGAGGAAGACGAAGAGTAATAAGAGACAAAAGAAGATGACAATATTTAGTAGGAGCCAGAGAGATGAAAGAGAAATATTGATGAAAATGAAGAAAATGAATCAGAAGCCTCAGACGAATCTTCGCCCATTGCTTGTTATCAAAGAGAAGACTCACCCTGTGTCCTGTGGAGTCGACCTCAAGCCCATTCCTCCAACAACAATTGCTAAAACAACACCCCGCTTTCCCCGGTTTTTTTGCCCAAACCGCAAATTCCTTCACTTCATATAAAATCAGCCCCGACCGAGTCCAGGGACCGGAGTCCGTTCGGCCGCCGGCGAAAAACAAGGATACTTTCGACAGCAACAACAACAACTATTTACAATAACAACAACTATCCACGATAATAACAACAACTATGAACAATATCAACAACAACTTTTCACAATAAATACACAACAACTATCAATAATAAAAGCAACAACAAGGACAAGCATTAGAACCAGCGGATGATGGACAAGAGAGAAAGAAGAAGATACCAAGAGGAAGAGAAGCCGCAGCAACTGCAGCCGAGAAAAGAGGATGACGACGATAGAGAGGGTGGGGGTGGGGGTGGGCGAAGGACCCCAAAGTGATGTCTGCCATAATTGCGTGCCACAACAAATAAAGCCGAGCACTGCAGAGGAACATCAGAGGGGAAAAAACACCACCGAACACAGTAACAACTAAAGCAGCAACAACATAAGTAAACAACAACAACAACTCGTCCCCGCGCTCGGCGAGACAAGGATCAGGTTCTGGATCCGGCCGTGGGGTGGGCGGAATTATGAAGTTATCAGCGAAACCTCCAGCCGACGATGAGGCGAGGACAAAAACGACGGCTGGAGCGCGAAAGACGAAGAGTGGAGGGCGAAGGAGGAAGAGTGGAGCACGAAGGACGAGGGCTGGAACTCAAAGGACGAGGGCTAGCGTAGCGTAAGCGCGTTCGCCCCATTCACAAACGCCGCCTGGACCCAGACTGACGGCGGCCACTGTGCGCCGGACATGCGCACGTCGATCGCTCTCTCTTTGTTTACGCCGAGGGCGACTCGGCTCGGGTCGGGTGGCGTCGCCTCGTGTCCTGGCGGATCAACCGCTGTAACGTCCGCTCGGCTGCTCCAGGACTCGGCTCCGAGTCCTTCAGTCAGTCGCTCGCCGAAGGTGTCCGCGGACGCACGTCTCTCGCTCGTCTCCCGCTTCGCATCGCATCGGCTCGTGTCGCGTCGCCTCGCGCGTCTCGTGCTCGTCGAGTATCCTCCGTGGGTGTGTGAGTGTGTGTGTAAGTGTGAGTGTATTGAGCAAACGGCGGGAAATCTCTTGGAGGAGATCGGGAGTCGGAGAACTGAGGACGCGAAACAAAACGTTCGCTTAATTGCGAGGCGCTCGTGGACTCCTGCGAGTCCTGGCGCTAACAGGTCCTTCAGAGACGCCCGCGCCCGGCTCGCCCTCGGGGAGTCTGCCGTGATTGCGATTGTATCGTTCGAACCTCTTGGAAGCCTCTGCGGCGGGAATCGTGGGCAGAGAAAGGAAGGATTTTCGGGACTTCAAAGGATTCCTCCAGGCAGTGGCGATTAGACTCGAGCTTAGGTGGGAGTTCGGCGACTTTCTGTGGGTTTCCGCGGTGGGCTTCGAGAGGTTCGACGCTTCCTTCAATCATCGAAATCCTCCCGACAGGCGAAGAACACGCGATTCGAGGACTTCAAAGACGGCTGCGGCCTCACCATTGACAACCTCCGGAAGGTCGCGTTGCGAACGAGAACGGAAGAGAACATTTGAAACCGGCGCGAGACCCCTTCACCCCACACCCTCGCCACATTCGGCGGAATCCCGTGAACGCGGTGTCAACAGAAAATAACAAGACTTTGGAGTGAACAACAACAGTTGAAGCGAAGAGAAGGAGAAACAAACAAACAAACGGAAATCAGCTCAACCACCCCTTGGCAGCCGACCTCGTCCCAAATCAACCCCCGGCGACAGTGAATCCGGAGCTCGAACTCATCGTGGTCGTTGTAGCAACAGAGGTCGAGGACTGAGGCGGACGAGGGCTTCCGGCGGAGGCGCAGGCGACCGGAAGCGAGGATCATCAGGTGTCATGTCGACGCGGGCGCCCGAATAGCGGAGGAGCCGCCATTTTGTCAGACATTGCGGGCAGCCGCAGCGACGCCCGGCCGCACCCCGCGACCCCGAACGAGCGGCCCACGCCCCCGGAAGTGCGGCCATTGCGAGCGATGGAGATGGACGTTAATCTGTCGAAACTGAGCGCCATCGAGCTGGTGGCCGCCGACCGCGCCTGCCACCCGCTCCACCTGCCACGCCCCCTTTATCACCAGCACCACCAGCACAACAACAACGGCTCGGCCGAGCGCTCGCTGCGCACGCTGACGCCCATCCCGACGACGACGTCGACCTGCGCCCCGGCGACGCCCACGCGGTCCGGCTGCTGCGGCCTCCTCGGGCGGCTGCTGCGCTCCAGTGGGCGTGGCGGCGGCAAGACGGCCAGCAGCAGCGTCGGCGACTACGCCAGCTTCGGCGCGGCGGCGTCGGCGGTCGCAGTCAGCAGCATCAGCGGCGCGACGGCGGGGCGGCGCTCGCACCACCGCCGCACGCCGCAGGAGGTCTACTTCGAGAGCCGCGGCAAGTCCTGCCGGAAGCTGCTCAAGTTCAACGGCAGCTCGAACAAGGTCAGTGGAACTCGTTAAAGTCGGGAACATGGGCTGGGGTTGGGTTCAGTCCGATGATGAATGAGCCGCTGGTGCGGAGTCATTTGTCAGAAGTCGTCGGGGGTCGAGGGTCGGGGGCAGGGGTCCCTAATTGCCGACAGAAAGAGAGGCGACGAGGCAGACGATAGTTTAATGAGGGAGGCCGACGACCACGTGAAGTCCATCAGTGGATCTTGTCTCCTTTTTGTGGAGAGAGATGGAGGTGGGTTCCTCGACTCTCAGTCCCAGGATCGAAACGAGTCCAGCCCGACCCCGGCGGCTCCTCGATGGCTTCATTTGTCACACGGGTCCCCTGCAAATCGCTCCCATCATGGGTTCCTAATCAGATCTCTAAATTGCGCACGGCTCGGAGCAAAAAAGGGGGCGGTTCGAGGCCGTCCCACCGTCGCCATTCATCGTTTTCCTCGTCCCCGCACCTCGGAGGCAGAATGATTCATTTTTCATTCATTCGCTTCGTCCTGGCACATGTCCTGCCAGGGCCTGACGTCCCATCACCCCATCAACATCGCCCGTCCGTCCATCGTTGTCCTGTCGCTCATCCTGTCGTCCTCCGTTGGACGACAAAACGCGCATCTCTCGTCCTCTTCTCGCATCTCTTCTGTCTCTCCCTCACCGCCCTCACCTCCCTCATTTGTCTGTCTCCCTCACCGCTATCTGTCTCCCTCACCGTTATCCTCGTCTTCTCCTTTCCGCTGTCCTTCTGCGTTTTTCACATCCTGGCCTTCTTCGGGTTTTTTTCTGCCCTTCTTCGAGTTTTTCTGCCCTTCCTGAGGTTGCGCCACCTCCCGTTCCTGGCCCTTGTTTTCCTCTCGCAGACGACTCCCAATCTTTCCATCCTTCAACCATCCATGCAGCGAGGTCCCGGCGGTCGTACGTCTCGCTGCAGCCCTGGCACGACGTCGCCGCGCTTGCCCCGTGTCTCCGCAGTCGTTGGTCCTGGAGCCAAAGACTCCGAGGGAGCTGGACGTAAATACGGCATTAGAGCGAGCCGGCGACTCGTGGCCAGGGTCCGGCGGTGGTTGGCGGGGGGCTGCGAGAAAAAGCGCCCCCCAAGGACCGCCGGTGGGCAGGGGCGGGGCGTCGGGGGGCGTGGCAGACGGTGCGGTGCAGTCTGAGGTTGTTTGAGCAGCAGCCAAAAAGCATTCAAGCCCCTGCTGACGTCCTCCCTCTGGCCGTGGTCGTGCGCGCCGTCCACGTCAGCCGCGTCATTCCGACCACCCCACCGCGTCCCCTCTCGCCCCAAGCGATGCGCGGTCCTCGGCCTCGCGTTCGCCCCCCTCCTGCCTCGCGTCCACTCAGTCAGCCGTGCGCCGTGTCCCAGGTTCCGCTGAACTGGACTTGGCTGATGATGCATCATTGATGGCGTTTGCATACACTCACACTCACTCACACACACAGACACACTCTCAGACAGACAGTCGCTCTCTCACATCGCCACACACTCACACACATGCACTCGCATCTCAGCTCGGATGAAAGGATTCCTCTTCGTCCTGATGCCGACCCCATTCGGATGCTGGACGATGGCGGGCTGCAGTTCTTCATGTAGTTGTTGTGGTTCTTGTAATCGCCGGTGTTGTTGCTGTTGTTGTGGGTTTACGTGGTGTTGCTCTGTTTGAAAATGGAGTAAAATTGATGATGCCACTTGATACGGCGAATGAGTTTTCGTTTCGTTCTCCCCACAGCCCTCGTCGGTCGTCGTCCTTTATTTTCGAGAATGTTTTAATTTTTTCCTATTTGCCTTCTCTTCGTCTCATTTAGTGGGGAATGCAGTTGTTGTTCTTATTGTTGTTGGCGTGCATTATCCTCGTTATCCATTGAGTGATTTCCGTCTGTCTGTCTGCCTTTCTGTCCCTGTCTCTTCCTTCCCTTTCACTCCTCGTCATTGGGATTCGCTTTTAATTTTTAAACTTGTGGCGAATTTTAAATGGATTCGCGTGACAAGACGAGGGTGTTGGAAAGAGAGAGATGGAGAGAGAGAGGGAAAGAGAGAAGGTCGATGCCGCCAAACTTGGTCCGGGGAGATCTCCCTCTCTCTCTCTCTCTCTCTCTCTCTCTCTCTCGAGGATAAGGCGATGACGAGAACCCCATTCAAAAGACTCTCCGCCTTCCCAGGAGACCCAAAACACGGATTCCCACTTCGAGGCGCATATTTCAGGCTCCCTGTTAGCACGGCCCCGATCCCTCGGCTTCGACCGTGTGGAGAAGACACGAAGTCCCCGGGGGTCCCTCGGCACGAAGGCCTGCTCCATCAGTCTTCGCACAAACAAAAGAAATTCAATAATCATTGTCATGCCGTTTAACAAATGGCTGCAGCCACTTCCGGAGGGGGGCGGAAGAGCCTTTAAAAACACACACCACCACAAGACTCCCCTTCAGCCCCCCCGTAACAACAACAACAAACACACGACCAACGATATGTGATTCCTGATCTCGAGTCGAGCCGACCCGAGTCGAGATTTTTACAGATTTCAAGAAATTGCCGACATCACCCAACGAGCCCTTCTTTCTTTCCTTTTCTCCCCTCTTCACCCCTCATTCTCGACATTCCTCCCCTCGTCTGGGGCCCGATCCAGTGCTGCCAAGTTAGCAGAGCGCACTGGGAAGTCAATTCAAGTGGATTTAGTTTAATGGCATATTTTTCATGGCTCTCGAAGATACAAAAGAGGAGCCAAGCTCCGGGATCCAGGGCGAGGGGCGGACGACGACGATGACAAGGGTTCTTTGCTGCTTCACTGACTAAATAAAAGCGGAATTTATTACTCGGGGCGGCCGGAGCCAGGACGAAGAAGCGAACGAGCGAACGGAAGCCCGACCAGTCAATTATTGTTGGGACGAGGCGAGGTCGAGAGAGGGGAGCACATGGAATGCGGCCGGAATATTTGGGGATTGCGAGCCGAGTCTGCTAGTTTTGGGCCTACACTAGGCGACTCCTCTTCTGCTACTACCGTTGTAAATACTCCTTTTAGTCACTCCTCAATATTTCTCTATTTAAAACGGAATTAAAAATGGTTTTCTGTCCTTTTTCATCACAGATTTTGGTTACTTCTCTATATATTTATATTTAAAACGGAATTAATAATGATTTTCTGCTCCGTTTGATCGCAGAATGGGGTCCGAGATTAGAATTTTTAAACTCCTCCGGGACTCATTCGTCTGCCACTCCCCATTTCTCACTCCGCCCCCGTTCGAAATCAACTCCTTCCGATCTCTTCACCTCCCCCCCCCCCCTTCTTGAGATCCTTGTCGCTGACTACTTTTTCACGAACTCCACTCCATCTACTACTAATTCGTCACTCGCCATTGACGCACTCCATTACGAATGCACAAAGGAAGAAGCGGCGAACGAACGAAAGAAAGGAGCAACAACAACGAGGAGCGACGACAAGGAGAATAACAAGGAGAATAAGAATAAGAAGAAGAAGAAGAACAAGCCAAGAGGACAGACATCGGGACTAACAAAGAAAAAGAACTGCGAAAGTGTTGCATATTCGTCTCTTTCTTCTTGCAGTGGACACAGATAAATGAGCCCCGCCCCCTTCCTCCTCCTTCCATCCTCATCCACCCAAACGCCCACTCCAAATGGTGATTTTGTTGTTGTTGTCGTTCGTTGTCGCCGCCGTTGTCGTTGTCTGCTTGCCAAAAGTTTTCTCAGGACACGAGTGAGAGAAGAATAATAAGAGGAACGAAAGAAAGAAAGAAAGAAAGCACGGAGTCAGGACTTTCTTGCGAAGTCAACAAGAGTGGGACGAGGACGACGGAGCTCTTTCTTCCAACGAAGTTAAGGAAGTGCCGACATGACCGACCGATGGACAGAGGGACAGATGAACCAAACGACAGACAGATGGACAGAGAGAGAGAGAGGAAGAACACATGGCGTTGCTTATTTGTCGAGGGCCAGAAAAAGTTGAAGCATTCAAAGGTTCACTTGACCTCAAACAACACGAGCCCGGCGGCAAGGACGGCAGGAGGAGACGAGGGGGCGGATCGGGAGAGGGGGCAGAGAGTGCAGCCCTGGCAAATGAAAGCCGTCGATTCGCCTGAGGT
Organism: Coelopa frigida; assembly: GCA_017309665.1. Classification (NCBI taxonomy): domain Eukaryota; kingdom Metazoa; phylum Arthropoda; class Insecta; order Diptera; family Coelopidae; genus Coelopa; species Coelopa frigida. The sequence goes on from CM029562.1 coordinate 228,081, forward strand.
GGAGGGGCGAAAGGGGTCAGCGTAGAACGATCTCTTTCAGAAGGAAGTCAAAGGGAAGTCGTCAAAGGAAACCTTTCTCGAGAAACCTTGAAGGGAGGGGTGAGAGGAGAAGAGAGGAAAAGAGGGAGAAGAAGAGGTGAGCGAGTGAGCACGATCCATTTTGTGATCACTAATGAGACTCGGCACTGAAACCGAGAGGATGGAGCTGAGATGAAGGGTTTCCTCCCCTCGAGCTCGATTCGAAATGAACTCGAATCCACGTCCAATCAAACCGGATCCGGATCGCAGTCAATCGGACGACATTCCCCCTCGTCGGTGGCCCAGACCCGCAATTACGTGATTACAACGTAAACTCTCGCAACCGAAGCCGAAAATGAAACCGACAAAAAGCCAACAAAACTGTCATAATCCCAACATTTGGCCGCAGGGACGACGGCGGGCCGAGGGCGCGGGACGACGAGACTGGGTCGCTGGCAGCCGGCCAACGGGAAGCCACGCCCCTCCTGTCCCCTGACCTCGCCACCACAAGTCCGGGCCTAAACGGCGCAACATGGCAACATTTTGATGACTTAAACAGCGTTAAAACGGGTCGGTCGGGGGGCGGATCCGGCTTCCGTCGGCTGCCAGTCGTCGTCTGTCCGTCGTCCTCGTCGTCGTCGTCGTCGTCCGACCTCCGTCGAAAGCCAGTGCTGCCAAATGCCGGCAATTCACGCTTGGTCCGGACTCTCGGCTGCGGCCCGACTGCGTGTGTGCGAGCGAGAGGCCAGAAGGACGAGGCCGGTGGAAGAGGGACGGTGGTGGAAAAGCAACGGACGGAGGTGGGTCGTAACCGTAGACCTGGCGCAAAACCTCAATTCCAGCTCGGCTCCGAAGCCACCGAGGAGCAAACAAAGCAAATGACTTGGATTTCGAGGCTCCGACGGCAACAAAGGACTCGACCTCACCTCACATGCCACGCCCCCCTTCTTCGTCGTCGGGGTCGAAGGTCCTTTCCTGAGCGATCGCTCTCGGTGAGCTTATGAGCTGGTCTAAGTATGGTATGTGTGTGTGTGTGTGTGGAGTAGTATGTGTGTGTGTGTGGAGTAGTATATGTGTGAGTGAGGTCTGTTGTGCTCAGGTAAATATTTAAAAATAATTAAAATTTCGCAAAGAACTCGCTCGGCTCGGAGAAGGAAATTTAATTAGAATACGAAGGAGAGACCGCAAAAGAGAGCGTGGAGAAGGAGACAAGGGAGGGAGAGAAAAGGACCAAAGAGAACTACAAAGGAAGAGAGAGATGGACAAAGGAAGGGAAAGAAAGGCAAAGGAAGGGAGAGAAAGACAAAGGAGAAAAAAGGAGCGATGTTTGGGGGATTTTCTCCACCAGTCGAATGACCTGCGGGGATCAGTCGAGCGAAAAGCGAATCGAGGGATTTTGGGATTAGAAACCATGGCGAAGAAACGATCGTGGTCAAGGATCCCAAGGACGAGGGTCGAGGCCAATCCTTATAAGAGCAGGAGCCAAGGAAAAGCGATGACGTGGACTCTGCCGTGAACGTCGGTCGACACGCAACGTAAGCGAGATCGTAACGTGAGCGCTCACCTGGCGCAAGTAGATGGCGACGTCTGCGAGCGTTAAATTCGGGAGCACGGAATCGGCTGAAGTTGGCTGCACATCGGCGGAGTTCCTAAACAAGAATGAGGGACCTCAGGAGGAAGAAAGAGAGGTTGACGTGAGTGAGAGAGAGAGGGGACATGTGTGAGTAAGAGGGATGGAGAGAAGCGGAAACGAGCTGACGCTGGGGGGAAACGCAACGACAAACGTTGTTTAAGTGTTGCCAACGGTGGGAGACGCGGGTGTTTTTGTCGTGCAATAAATCCCAACAGCGCGTGTGGGTGTGTGTGACAACAATAACAATCGCAATAACAACAACAACAACAACAATGCCACACATGCTGATGCCGTAAACAAGTGTTGCCGCTTTCACTGCATCAGCTGCTGTTTTCATTATTGTTGTTGTTGTTGTTCTTATTGTTATTGTTGCTAATGTTGCTGTTATATTTCTGGTTACTGTTGTTGCTCTTTGTTGTTTTGGTTATTGTTGCAGTTCTTGTTGTTGTTGTTGTTGTTGTTTGAAATGAGCAATTCTTTCTCATCCAGTTATTGCACTTATTGTTGTTATTTTCCCATTGTTCTTATTGTTGTCCCAGTGTTGTTGTTTTTGTCCCAGTTTTGTTTCTCTTGTCGTTGTCGCCTTCGGAATCCATTCCATTGCAGTCAGGTTTCAACTTCATCCGTGTCTCTCATTCCTACCTCCCTTTATCCTTCGTCCACGATCTCGATCCCACCTTTCCTTCAAACAACAGACGACCGACCGCCGCCCACCGCCCACTCCTTCAACGTCCCCCCCTCAGCTTGGCATGCGAAAGGAAATTACGTGCCATGTGTTGCACGGCATCAGTAGCGACAGCAACAACAACAACAACAACAACATATGATGCCCACCCTCTGCCACGCCCCCCGCCCTACCCAACACACAAACACAATAAATTCCCAGGCAATGTTTCTTCTTCTTCTTTGCGAGTGGGTGGCGGGATTTTTGAGAGGCAGGATTTGGATTTTGATTAGGCAACAATAATAACAAAGACAACAATAACAACAATAACAATGACAACAACAACAAAAGGAGCAACAATCAACTGGAATAACAACAATACCTGGAGTAGAAGAGGAAGAATCATCATATATACAATAACAACAACAATTGTAACAAAAACAACAAACGCGAGCAACTCGAGAAAACAAAGCAACATTAACAAGAACGTAAACGACAACAACAACAACAATAGCAACAAACAAACAACATCTGACGTCTACCTTGACGTGGCTCATGAATCTATGCATGAGAGGCCTTTTGTGCGAATGTATGAGTGTATTCAGGTGTGTGTGTGTGTTCGTCCTCTGTGTTGGCTGCCGACGTCGAAAGGTGAAGGACAAGAAATTAAAAACTCATTTTCGAGTCCTCGATCAAAGGAGACCGAGACCGAGACGAAGCAGGAGACAAGAGAGAAAGAGATCGGAATGTTTTCCAAGGAAGGAAAATAGAGGCTAAATACGAGGAAGGACTTCTTCTTCTTATTCCCCTCCTTCACCTTATTCGCCTCCTCCATCAACTTCTCTTCATGGACCCTTCGACTCCAGCTCGAGAAATATTCAACGAAATGTCCTTCATTCCCGCAATTCTCCGAATCCCCAGAGGGTCCTCGGCCACACGCAATCTCGCCATCTCTTTCTCTCTACCTCTCTCTCACTTTTTCTCGTTCAACTCTCCCTCTTTTTCTCTCTCACACTCATACACGCTTCAAGTCACATCCGTGGTTCCCGCAAATATTGCGATGGGTGAAAAATGTGCTGCCAGAACATCGGGAAAATGTCATCGGCGAGGGAAGGAGAAGGAGATGGGAGATAGAGGGAAGGGAGAGAGAGGAGGCGGAAGAAATTCAATTGCGGCCAACCGGCAGCAACAACCAACAACAACAATAATAGCAACAACGACAGCCACGTCGATGCAGCGAGCTCGAGAGACAAAACACAAAACTAGGCCGAGGAGATGAGGATCAAGGATCTTTGAAAGGGGAAAAAGAAAGGGAAGAAAACGATGAGGAGAATGACGAGGACGCAGAGGAAGAAGAAGAACAAGGAGACGCGTTCAATTGACGCGCTGACATTTGGTGCAACGCGAACCGGCGTGGTGTGCAAGAGTGTGTGTGAGTGTGTCAGTGTCTGTGAGTGAGTGATACATGTGGAGAGATGCGAGAGACAACAACAACAACACAGACACATACACACGCACAGAGCGGCGCTGTAAGTGAATGCGAGCGGACGACGCTTGAATGCATCTCGTGGCGACGGCAGCAGCCGACGTCTCGTCATCGGGCGTCAGGACGAGAGGCGCCAACGACACGCACGAGTGTGTGTGTGTGTGTGTGTGAGTGTTTAGATGTGTATATATTTGAGTGTAAGTGTTTGAGTGTGCGTATTTGGGTCTGTGTTTGTGTGTGTTTCGGCGACATCTCGGAACTTTAAGTTTTACGAAATTCCCGCAAACGCCTCGAAATCCCGGCCACGCCCCGGAGCCTCACGCACACACACACAGACAGTCGTGCTCTAACAAGCACACTCATACACGCTCACGTGCCGTCGCCTGCAATGAATGCAAATTGAGGAACATCCTGCGCCACGCCTCCTGCGCCCCCTTTTACTTGATCTCACTCCACAGCATGCGACATAATTTTCCGCAAATGTTGCCGCTGCACGCGTCGTTCGTCTTCCTCAGGTGTTGCTCATCTGGCTGTCGGTTGTTGTTGCTATTGTTGTCGCTTTTGTTGTCATTGTTAATGTGTTGTTGTTGCCATTATTATTGTTGTTGTTGTTGCTGTTGCTGTTGTCCATCTGTCTATCTCCACGTCCGTCCTGTTTGGCATTTGCATTTCCAGCTCAACCAAACTCAACCCAAGCCCTCGTCATCGTCATCGCTCTCCCCCTTAATCACGCGCCTTCGTCTGCTCGACTTCCGCTTCCGGTTTGAGCCACGCCCCTTTCCGTCTTTTCCTCGCCCTCCAACGGACGTCAGCGAAGAAGAAGCGTTTTTAATCTCCACGTCAAGTGGATGCCAGGTGGGGAGAGGAAGAGAGAGAGAGAGAGTGAGGAAGGAAGAAGGAGGGAACTTGAGAGGAAGAAGGATAGAGCGAGTGAGAGAGAAAGAAGGAGAGAGAGGGAAACGCGACAAATTGCGTTGAGTGCGGGACGAGGCTCGAGGGACGGCGGAAATGCGCGCTAGATTAGCTTTCTTGAGAGGATTTCGAAAGGAGGAGAGAAGAACAGGAGAAGAAGAAGAGAGGGGAGAAGAAGAGGAAGAGAAAATGGCGCTGACGAATCGTCCGTCGGCGGTGAGAGGAAATTGAAAGATTGCCAAAGAAAAAGGAAGCCAAACAGACGGAAGAAGCTAGCTAAAAAAAAGGACATTTGAATTGAGCGGATGATCGTGGAATTATTTCGCACTAAACGCAGACCATCTTCTTCCCTCTCTCTCTCTTTCGCCTTCGCACTCACTTTCTCCCTCGCTATCCTTCCATCGGACCCTTCTTATCGACTTCTTTATTCCTATCTCTCGTCCTCCTCCTCAGTGCCAGCTTCACCTTCATTCGCAGTCCATGAATATTTACTTAGATCCCCTTCCAAACACCATCGCCCGACTTTTTCCGCCCCTTGTCCTTCTCCTCCCCTCCCCCTCTCCTGCCCCGCCCACAACTCTCCTGAAAACGATGGCCTTCATTTCAATAAATCACGGTCCGCATCGGCCCTCGTGCAATCAACGCCGCAATTTGCTGACTCACAGCGAACAATCTGGCAACCCCGGCCCCCACCCACACACCGACGAGGGGTGGAAGCGTTGCCACCTGGGGCCACGCACTCGGCCCTCGGAGTCTCCGGAGAGGTCGGTTCGGTTCGGTTCGGTTCGGTTCGCATTCAATTTATGAATATCGGGATCTCTTCGGCAAACACAGACGCATCCACACAAATGCACACCAACACACACATTCACTCAATATAAGGCGAGTGAGTGAGTGGGAGGGAGAGGGAGGAGGGAGGGAGAGGGAGGGAGAGGGAGGGAGAGGGAAAATCGCCGGCGGCCACCTGTTGAGCGGCGAATTTTCATTAAAAAACCCCTTAAATCAAGGGACGAGCGACGAACGGAGGCGGCTTCCGGACGACTGGCCACGCCCACGCCTGCCCCGCCCCCCGAAGCCCCGAGCCGCCCGGGGGAGGACGAAAAATGCGTTGCGAACTTGTAAATCGAGGCGATAAAGATGAACGAAGAAGAGGAGGAGACGAGGGAGGGAGGGAGGTAGAGAGAGGAGGAAAATCTCGCTTCGATTGCTTGCTTAACCTTTCAACAACGGCCGAGCAACAGACACAAACAAACACAAACAAAGACAAACAACAACACGAGCAAAGCAAAGCAAACACACGCACCTGCGCCGCGCCACGCCCCGCCCCCTTCGAAGAGGGGGCGTGGTGCGGTCTCCGGTGACCGCTGCGCACCCGGCTCCGCACTTCAAAAGCGATTAATTTTCATTAATGGTCGAAAAGGTTGGCCGAAGAAGGGTCAGGAATTTCTTTATTGTGCTCTGTTGGTTGTGGTTGTGGTTGTTATTTTTGTTGTGAGAAGAAGCAATTTTTAATCCTGTTGGTTTTGCCTTCGCATTGAATGGATGAGGGTCCGACGGCGTTTGTGGGAGACACGTGTGTGTGTGTTTGAGTGAATGTGAGTGAGAGAGAATTGTGAGGACGTGTATGAGTTTGTGTGCTCATTTGCGAATGTATGTGTGTGGGAAATATTTGATTGTAATTTTGCATCAGGTGCGGACGGGGTTCGAAGGAAATTCTCATAAGGACACTGGAAGGATCCCAGGGGAGAGAGAGACGGACATAGAGTGAGAGAGTTGAAAATAGAGCAAGAAAGAAAACGAGACAGGAAAAAGGAACTATTTCCAATTCCTTCAATTAAACAGCGTCAGATCGAGGAAACTTAAATAGGAAATTGAAAAGGAGAACGATAACTAGAACGAGATAGGGAGATATAGCGATTGTCGCACTCCGCTGTCAATCGCCATCGACGTCCAATCGGCGGGAAAAACTGCGTCATTTTCCAATTGAGTTTTCCGGACAAATTGAAAGCCATCGAAAGTCGGGAAATCACAGCGGAAGCCAACGATAAAGGGAGGGAGAGAGACGGAAATATATATAGAGACAGAGAGAGAGTGTGAGATGGCGACGGGCGCGGGGTGGTCAAAGGATAATTATTTCCTTTTAATTAACAGCAAATTTACCGTCGATTTTGCGCCTGGCTCTCGTTCGCTCAGTCGGGCGATGGTTCGCTCGGATTTGAGCGTCGTCTGTCGGATGATGGGCTCTGATCTGTCTGTCTCTGTCTGTCACCCCGCCCTCGCTTTCTCTCTATCTATCCCCCTCTCTCTCGGTGGTGTTAATTTGCGACAATTCCATGTGTTTCGATAAAATGCGAAATAAATGAATTCGTCGGCTTATGACGTCGGGAATTAATTCAATTTCACGCGCCACGCCCCACCGCCCCCCCGGGCTGGGCTGTGATGAGACGAGTGTTGCCAACTAATTGCAGAAATTAATTTCAAAATAATTTTAAACAAAATCGCCATTTTAAGTGCTGCGCATGGGGCAATTAAATTCCCATGTTGTTGTTCTTGTTGTTATTGTTGTGATTTCTGCCACGAATCGCGGACGCATTGTTTGTCGCTCCTGCGGTTACCAACACACGCACACAGACACACACAAACACACACTCATGATCGCTCCTTGCCTCGGACATGATTTAAAAGCCTTTTTTGAGTAGTTGTTATTGCCACAGTTGTTGTTGTTGTTTTTATTTTATTTTCTTGTTGTTATTGTATGTTGTTAATGCTTTTGTTGTCGATTTTCGCCGCACTTGAATGTGAAATAATTAAAAATTAAATGAAATTGTTACTTTATTAAAAAGCTCATTCGCTCAAATCGCTGGCCAACAAAAGCGACAACAAAAACAACCACAACAACGACGACAATATAATAAAAAAAACACAACAACTGGATGGAATAAAAATGGCCACCGCGGTCTGTGGCTGTCAGTGACACTTTTTTTTACAACAATAACAACAAGAAAAACATGAGAGTTTCATTTGCAATTTATCGTCCTTCGCTGTTTAATCGCTCGAGTCCCTCCCTCTCTTTCACTCACTCCTCCCCCTCTCTCCTGTGTACTTGAGGCCCATTCATTCGATTTGAAGAGGAAACGGAAATCGCCATTTTTCAATATGGCGGCCCGGTTGAGAGCTCGGCTAATTACGGCTGGACGCCTCCTGCAGAGCCACTCGAGAGAGAGAGAGAGACAGAGAGAGAAAGGGAGCGAGAGAGATAAAAGGGATGGAGGAGCGCTTAAGAGCAAAGTCGAGTGCGAGAGGGGGAAGGGGAAGGGGAGAGGTCGAGCGAAGGGATTCGAATGGAGTTCAGTACAAAGGACGAACCAGGACCGCAAAGGACTCGCCGTTAATTTCACTTCGACTCCTCTCGAGGATTTCATATCCTGGGAGACGATGTGAACCGATGGAAATCAAGAGAGAGACAGACAGAGGATTTCTGAGGAAATAAATTAATGCGAGTAAAGAAACCCAGCTTAAAGATTTAAAAGGCTCCTGGTCTCTTCTTTTCCCTCAAACAAGAAAAATTTCCCCGAATGATTTCATCCTATTCGTCTGGAGTCTTCGTCTTGCTCGCAGGACGGCGTTGCCATATCGACGCCGACCGCCGTCGAGCCAGCATCGAAGTTCGCCATTCGCAATTTGTCCCGGCCCCCTCTGGAGGTGCTGCGAAAGTTGGGCCCAACTCGCTAATTAATTAGTGAACGAGGCCGCGCACAGTGGGCCGCATCGACGTCGGCCATGTTCGCGGCCGTGGCCAGACACCCGGGCGTCCTCCCAAGGCGAGGGAGTCCTTGGCAGGAGGAGCTGCTCCTTTGAAGGACCTCCTCGCACTCGCTTTGCTCCGGCTCGAACTTTCGTAGTTTCGCCAACTACCTTTGGCCACGCCCCCTGACCCCGGCCTCGATTTTGCATGAGGCGAGGCCGAGGTCGAGAACGAGGCCAGGATCACGACCAGGATCCGAGACCGGGACCCGCAGGAGGTGGTGGAGAAAGAGGAAACGCCGTCAACACTTCATTAAGATAATTGCGAGCAAGCGTTGGCAACACTTTTTCTACGAGACCTCACCCCCTGCCCCTCCCCCTCCCCCGTCTGCGTTTTGTCTCCCCTTTGAGCCCTAAGCGAAGGCATCGAGCCGTGATGCACTTTGACACTTGCCAGAGCGAGACGGCAAAAGGGGGAGGGAGACGGAAAACAAATTATTAACTGTAAATAAAGGCATCCGAAGCTCGAGAATCGCACTCTCTCGCTCTCTCCTCTCTGTAGTGTCTCAAGTGCCACGCCCTCCGCCCGCCCCGCGCACGGCAGCAATCGGAGCAATAACTCAAAAAGTTTCAGTTCCGTTCACGCACACGTAAGCACACGCACACACACACACAAACGAGCATGGAGGGAGATGGAGGGGGAGACACCGGAGCCCTTTGAGCGTGCGAGCGAGACAGACAAACAGACAGAGAAAGCGGCGTCTCCGGAATGCTGCGGGAAATTAAAGTAAGCTCCAAATTAAGCAGCGCCGCGATGAAACACTCTCTGTCTCTCTCTTCCTCCTTCTCTGTGTGTCGCACTCTTGCCGCCACGCCCCCCTCCACGCCCACTCTCAACTCTACTTTATTGCTTTCGCCTTCCGCTTCTTCTCCTCATCCTCCTGACCCGATGCTTCTCGCACAAAGGCGGGAATTTCCCGCAGGTAAACAACATTGTCAGGTCGGCGGAGGAATGCGACGCCTCCGGGGCGGGGCTGGGGGCGTGGCTGGCTGGAGCGAAGTCACCTTCAGCCCCTTGACTACTGGGGCGGCGACCAGGGATGGCAGCGAAAGTCGGAGTCGCAGGGCAGGAAATAAAAACGTTTTAAACGAAACAATAAATTTCAATAAATGAGCAGCGCAAGAGGGGGAGAGGTAGAGGAAGAGCGAGACAGTCGCATCACCGAGGGAGACAGAATGAGCGGAGAGTGAGGGAGGGAGATAGACATAGAATAGAGCAAAGCGATCTCCTCAACGACCTTCTTCAAAGCATTCTTTGACGGCGGACAAACAGCGCAAGAGAGGGAGAGGGAGGAATAGTTGAGAGGTGCCGAGGGGACAGAGTGAGATAGGGAGAGAGGGAGGAGTGAGCGAGGGAGACGGAGTAAAAGTGGAAAACTGATTGCGTTGCGAAATTAAATGAAATAAGATAAGGAGCGGATGAGAGATAGATAGAGATGGAGATGGAGAGGAATGTCGAAAGAGATAGACACAGGAGGAAAGAGAGGAAGAGGGAGAAAGAGAGAGATGGAGGGAAGGTCGAATGCGAAATCACTTAAAGTTTTCCAATTACGTTCGGAATCCCATAAAAGATTTACACAAATTACAATCGCTTTTCGTTACGTTACGTTACATTACGTTACGTCGAAGAGCAGAGCGCCGAAACGAAAGAGAGAGAGAGAGAGAACGCGAAGGGTTTCGGCGTGTTTGCCAGCGACTTTCATTAGAGCGAAGGAGATCGAGAGGAAGGGAGGACGAGAGGGAGTGAGATGGCGATCACAGGGCCGTCGTTAGAGGAATCCCCAGTTCATCCGAGAGTTCCGGAGAGATTCCGCAACGAGATTCGCCGAGAATGGAGCCAGCACTCCACACAGTCTCCATCCTCTATTTTAAGAAGGATTCGAATCGTGTTCTCGACTCTCACCTGCTTTGGAAATCGATTCCTCAGTCAATGGCTTATTTCCCTACAATCCGATTCCATCTGCTCATGTCCTCAATCCCTCTGTCTCTCTCTCCTTCACTCTCTCATTCTCTCCCTATCGCTATCTTATTCTCTCCTACTTCAATGGAGTCCTTTGTTCCTGTCGCTCTCCTTAAGTTATTGGCTCGTCTTTCTCAAGGAAACTTCTTCCGAAACTTCCTTCGATCCGACCTCAATAGCTTTATTTCTCTCTCTCTCGTGCACTCTACTTCTCTTTCTATCCTTCTCCCGAGCTCCTGAGAATTCCTATGCCGAGGTCCTTATTTTAAATGAAACCGCGGCAGCAACTTCGAGCCAACAAAGACCTCGGGCAACAACAACAACAATCACCGGCGTCCCAAATAGGTGGAATCTATTATCTCCGTTCTCCTTTTGCTCCCCCTCCGGCCCCTCCAGCGCCCTCCCGGCGATGCCACATTTCGCAAGCAATAAAAATCAAAGTCAACAGCCAATCGTTCGTTCGTTCGAGGACGAAATCGATTTCGCCCGCCTCCCACCAACAGCGACAATGACAACAACAATGGACGATGCTCCCTGTGACCCACTAAATTTAGACGGGCGGAGAGGGGGGAAGCGGGAGGTGCTGCAACATTGTTTTCAAAAATTCATGGCCTTCCGCCTCGAAGAAGTCTCCGCGATTACGTTATTCATTCATTCACTCGCTTCAATCACCCGGACCGAGGGCAGGGGTGGGGTCCGAGGGCCGAAAGGAGGGAGGAAGGAGGAAGGGGGGAGGGCGGCGAAGTGCGCAGCCCTCGTGGCCACCGTCGTCGCGTGGCCCGCGGACGTCACGGAGGCGGCCCCGGGTCGTCGTTGATTTCAATTTGAAGGCATCAACAGGACGACGACGGCGAGGAGGATTCGGCGAAGGACGATTGGGTGATGAGCGGAAGGCGGCGGAATCCGAACGAAGGACAATGTTGAGGAATGTTTGCGAATTGATTCCTGCGTCAGGGCGTGGGTTCGTCTTTAAAAAGGATCCCTCGGATCAGGAGTTGTCGTCGCCATTCTCGTCGTCGTTGTCGTTGGATCCCGAGTGCCGACAACTTGAGGCTCCTAATTATCCTGCTATCTCGCTCTTCTATCTGGCGAATCTCGTAATTCCCCTTTAAAGGCTTCTTCTTCTTCGTGTTCTAATCTGCTTAAGCTCTGCCGAAGACTCCGGAAATGACGAAACTTAACACATTGCTTTTAATGGCGCCATTGGCTTCCATCCGCTAGCGACGGCCACGCCCACCGCCCTCAGCCTCTGCCGAATATTGACTCAATAAAATCATTAAACTCGACTCTCGCTTCTCCTCCTCCACCTCTTTCTCTTCCTCTCGTTCGTTCGCTTCAGCCGAGCCTCGACCGCGTCATGAACTCCTTGGAATCCATCCGCCCCCTCCTCCGCCCTTCTGGAGGCCACTCAGCGAATCCTTTGTTCCGATCCTTTCGAATCCTTTTGTTGAGAGTCTTCTGCCTCCATCCTCTTACCTCCCTCCCTCCCTCTCCCTCACCGCCAAAACCACCGACAGCTGCTCGTCATTCGGCGCGAGTCGTTCGTTCGCCCCTCTCTCAGTTCTCGACCCCTTCCTCCTTCGGCCGTCGTCCGCGACTTCCTGACGCGCTCTGAATTTAATTATTTAAAAAATGAACTCCTCCAGGGAGTCGTCCTGGGGGCGGGAGGGGAGTGGCACGCCCTCTCGCGTCTCAGGGCCAACCGTGAATTTCGGCTGCGACTCACATCGTCCTTTGGTGAAGGAAGCGCAGGCTGGATGAAACCAACACACACACTCATAGACTCGTGGACTAGAGAAAGGAGAAACAGACACAGAGAAGAAGAAGGGTGGAAAGATAGACAGAGACAGACAGAGGCGAAGGAACGCGACTCGGGAGGCGTTCGAGAGCCGTAAAATCAAGTCTTCATCACGGCTGCCTTGGGTCGACGAGGGACGAGGAGGAGATGGAGTGAAAGGGGGGATGAGGGAGAGGGGACCAAGGCGACGGCCTTACTTGGCATATATTAACACAACCACAAACACACACACACACTGAAGGCCCTCTCGAACGAAGGAGAACCGCGAGGAAAACGCAATAAAAACAAAGTTGAAGATGAAGACGATGTGGATGAAGGAAGTGGAAGGAGAAGAGGAATGTGAAGATGGAGAAAGAGCGAGAAATGGGATGAAGAAGGAGAAATTGAGATGAAGATAGGGATGAAGATGAAGATAAGGGAGAGAGGAATGAAGATCAAAAAAAGAATATAAGAGAGAAAAATACGCAGAAGTCGAGAAGAGAAAAGTTTATTTCGCTCGCTTGATAAATTCCCGTCATTTTCGCTCGGCCTCTGTCTTTCGCCGCCGACGTCGTCGGCGTCCTTTCTCCCTCGTCCTTCCGATCCCTTCCCTCCCCCCTCCTCCACCTCTTTCGCCTTAATCTCTATTCGCAGCTAGTCGTCTCACTCTTCCCCTCACTCAGCCCTCGAGTTGCACTTTGCGCTTTTGTGTTGCGAAGTGTTGCCAATTTGATTTCAGCCCGAAGCCGTTTAAATGCTGCCTCATCTTCGCTCTCCCCCTCTTCCGTCTTCTGTTTCATCACTCGTCGTCCCTGTCGTCGCCGTGTTGTGTCCTTTTCTCTTTCTCTCCATCTCTCTCCAACTCCACGACCATAGGCCAAAGTTAAAGCAACTGCAAACGAGCGGCTCTTCTTCTTCCCCCAACTCCGATTCTCCTCCTCCTCTTCTCCTCCATCTCTTCGACACTTTCCTCCACCTCGTTATGGTCGCCTTCATCTTCTTCTACATTTTAATCTAGTTTCCTTTTGTTTGTCCGCTTTGTCTCCCGGTTAAGCCGAGTGAATCTCTCGCTCTCCGCTCTCCCTCTCTTTCGCACCCAGCATCACTCCCTCTCTGTCTTTCGCTATCTCCCTATATCTCTCTCTGTCTGACTGACTTCTTCTGTGATGTTTTCCCCTTTCGCCCTGTCTCTCTCTCGCTCCTCGTGCACCGAGAAGTTTTAAATTTAATTTGTTTTTGTTTTTAATTCCGTCGAAGTCTCGTCCTCTCCAACCTCACACAGTGGACTGTGCGTGTGACTGCGACTGTGTGTGTGTGTGTTTGGTTCGAAACTTTTTAATTTTATTTCCCCTCCCTCTCGTCCTCGCCTTCTCCATCTCTCACGTTGCTTGCACTGCTGTCGTCGTCGTCTTCGGCTTCATCTTCTTAATCCGAAATTGTTCTCGGGACCACGATGACTTCTTCTCATCCTTGCACTGCTTATTCTTCGTTTTCTTCTTTATTTTATTCCTCTTCTTCATCTTATCCTTGCACTTCCTTATTTTCCTCGTCCTTCTTCCTCCCTTCCTCAATCTACTTCTTCTATATACTTCTTCAATCTCGTCGTCTTAGTTCTAATTGCTTAGCCACAGGGTGCGAATGGTTCGTGGTCATCTCGTGCGTGGGAGGCTTCAAGCACCCTGTATCGAACTAATTCTTTCCTCTCCCTTCCACGGCCTCTCCCCCTCTCTCTCTCTATCTTCCCTGTAACTCCTCTAATTGCGAAAGTTTAATGGAATTTTTCCGGAAGCTACCTCCGGACCCTCGGCCTAAAAACCAACCAGGTTGCATTCGCTTTCACCTTCTCTATCTCTTTCATTTGTTGACTCATTCTTTCTCCGTCTCTCTCTCCCTCTCACGCTGTCTCTTTCTCAATTACAACAGCAGAAGTTGAAGCACAGCGAGAGAACTCATTAACGAAGAAAACAAAAACACATTCCAGGGCAATTACAACAATCAGGGAAGTTGTTTTTGTTAATGTTGTTGTGAGCAACTGACACTAAACGAGGGTCTTCTATTCGAATCAGAACCAACACCCCCTCCCCCACTGATCCCCTCCTCCTCTCCAGTGGACAAAGGTTGACCAGAGGAGGGCGGCGAAACCTCCGGAAAGCGTACGAAAAATGTGGGAGAAACAAGTCGGAGGCCGGTCGAGGTTCGGAGCCACTCGGGAGACGTGGAGGAAGAGGGAGTGGGAGCGGGGAGAGGAAGACAGGAGAATACAAAGTGGGAGGGGAAAGTTTCTCGCAACAAACTTCAAAAGAACTTTAGAAACATTTTCTAATTTAATGAGAACATCAACGGAAACTGAGGATCCTGCGCCAGGATAACGACACAATATGTCGCGCTCCTCCTCTCTCGCACCTTCTCCAGTCCGCTCCCCCCGCCCCTCTCACGCACCCGTTCCATCTTCGTTTGGTGCCGCTGCAGCTGCCGTGTCTAAGACGGAGACGACGACGAAGTGAACGAGGACGAAGGAAATGAGGATGAGAATGAGGAAGAGGTGCGAGTGTTGGAGGGAGGAGAGCAAGGTGCGCCTTGCGCTGGCTGAGCAGCGATGTGGCAACACCGTCTGTCCGTCCAACTGTCTGTCTGTCTGTCCCCACTCCGGCTGTCTGTCGCCCAAGGTACGCGCGAGGAAACATGAAATTACGAGCTCATCGCGTGGCGCAGAAATTAAGGATCCGCGGCTGAGCAGCGGTATGAATGAAAGAGAGGGGTGTATGAAAGAGAGAGGAATGGATGAGAGAGACAGAGAGAGAGGGGGGGGGGGGGGGAGTGTGGAAGATTCTCCAAAGTAGCAGTTCAGATGACACGTTGAGGATATGCGTAACTGCGAATTTGATGTGTTGAACAAGTTGTGCGCGCAGCCGAACTTCCGGCAGCGACGTCGACGTCAACTTCAACGCAGGCAGCGACAGCAGTAGCGGAGAAGTTACCGACGACGACGAAGTAAATTGACAGCGAATGTCAAAAGTTTAAAATCGTCTCCGTCGAAAGGGGGAAGAACAAATGAGGAGAAAGAAAATGAAAGAAGGGAAGAGTGAGAGACAGAGAAAAACTGCATCGAAATGAAATGCAGCTTGAGGGGGATCCAAAGAGGGGGTGAGGGTCGACCTCGGGGGATCCCTTGAGCTTCGGTTGACGGCTCCCGGTGACGCGTGGTTTCGAGGGATTTTTCAGCGGAAAGTTTTTCTCTTGGCAGGAAGAAAAACCGCGAGAACTATTTGAATATCAATTGCACGCAATCCTTTGCTCACGTCCCGCCAGCCACGCCCACCGCCCCCCGACCGGCACGCGTGGTCCCCGAGGACTCCCACCTGGTCTCGTCACACGCCCATTTATTTTCACATTCTCACATTCTCCTTCTCCTTTAGGAATCAATTTCAAAAAATATAAGATTTTTCCCCAAATTTTTCCTGAACTATGAAAATTTCGAAAAATCAGAGGTCATCTCGAATAATCATCTCCTTTTTTGGAAATAACGCGTATTTACGAAGTTATGACCTCTTAAAGATTTTTCCTCAAAATTGGCCTGAATTATGAAAATTTCAATAAAATCAGAGGTCGTCACGAATTAAGGTCGAATTCTCGAAATAACGCGTATTTACGGATCCATGGCCAATTAAAGGTTTTCACCAAAATTTAAAAAATATCAAAAACCTTCTCCCCCTTCTCCTTCCTTCTCCTTCCTTCTCCCCCTTCTCCTTCCTTCTCCAGCTCGTTCTCCTCCTTCTTATCAACCTCTGCCGTCGATACGCGCTCCGAATGCCGACGAATGATTTGACGATTGCGACGAACGACTTCGGTGGCTGTGAATGGCGAATGGAGAGCAGAAGATGAAAGAGGGAGTGAAGAAGTAGAGGGCGGAAAGGGCCAAAGGGGCGGCGACACATGGTGGCGCACGTCCTTTGAGGTCCTGCGAGGTCCTTTAGTATGCTAATTTAACGAGCGACGCGTCGACATGACATGCGAAAGGATCGTGCTGTTGTTGTTGTTATTGTTGTTGCCGGCAATTCGAAATGCAGAAATTGGGGAAATATCGGAATACGGATTTTCAACCCTCCCCCGTCTCGCTCTGGCACACACTCCTCTCGCTCTCGCTCTCGGTCGGACGTGTTTGCAATTTTTTTCTCGCCGAATTTTCCCTTCAGTTTGGAATTCGAATTTTTCGTCTTCGATGTCAAACAAGGGAATTCACCACATCCCGAACCCTGCCACGCCCCCTCCCCCTTATCTGAGGATGTGCGAGAATTTCGTATTCGGCTCGGCAGACGGCGCCCAAAACCTCGAGGCACCCGAGGCCCCAATCAGCCCCAGGCCGAATCGACATTGAAAGTGAATTCGATGGGGATTCCTTATGGCGTTCTCCTTCTCTCTTTCGCTCTCGCCCCCTCTCTTTCACTCCCTCCCCCTCTCGTTCACTGCCTCCATCTATGTTTTACTGGCCCCTCTATCGCTCTCTCCCTCTCCCTCCCACGCGCATCTGTTCCTTTCTCTTTCATTGTTTTAATAGCTCTGGGAATTGCTTTAAACTGGGATCGCTATTGCTGCTTGTTGTTATATTTGTTGTTATATTTGTTGATGTCGTGTTATTGTTGCTTCGACTCCAATTATTGTTGTTGTTGTTGCCATCTGGCCCAACAACACACGGACGCGGCCAACGAGTCCCGGATCGACGCATGTTGGCAACATTTATTTAAAAGCCAGAAGCGCGCGTCGCCCGGGACGAGCCAACGAGAGCGAAAGAGACGGCGAGTGAGGTGAGGGACGGCATTTAAATGAGCGGAAGTTTCGCAAAACAAGGAGAATAACAGACATCTGGCAACGCCGTCGGGACGCGCGCTAAATGCCGGAGTCGTTTTTTCGCTCTTTTCTACATTTCCTTCCACTCAAAATTCCTGAGAGACACACGAGCGACAGGCGGGAGGGAGGAGATAGAGAGAGGGAGAGAGAAGGAGTGATTGAGGAAAGAGAAAGAATGAAAAGAGGACTCGTGCCCATGGAGAGGGGAACCTCTTTCTCAAGGAGGTCAGATCGATTCCTCAAGGACTCGGTTCTTCTTCATCTCTCCTTTTAACCCTCCCCCCTTGTTCACAATCACACGCCCTCACCTCGGGTAAACATGCAAATGCCTTTCCAATCGCATTAACCGCCCACCCCCTGCCACGCCCAATCCGCTCGCCCTCCTGCCTCCGTTTCGCCAAGAGCAACATGTAAAGGAAATTTTCAACAACGGAAGCGGAAATAGAAGAGACGAAGAGATGGAGGGAGAGATGCAAATTTAATAATGGACTTGAATGTGAGCGCCGAAAAATGGCGGCCAAATGAAGACGTATGAGGGGCCCTTCCAACAACAACAACAACAACAACAACAAAAACAAATCATTGGGAGGAACCGTCGATGGAGCCCGAGGCAGAGAGGGAAACGAGAACGAAGCACGCGCGCGAAATCCAACGGCGGCCGAATTTTCATTTCATATATTTTACGAGCCTGCGATCTTTATTGCGACATCATTTCCGGCTGCCCCAACGACTCAAAGGGGGGGATGATGGAGATGGTGCGAAGAGAGGGAGTAGATGGGGGCAGAAAGAGAAGGAGAGACATTATTTGGCCTTTAACTGCGGTTCAATTGACTTTTATTGCCGCGGAAATGAAATCGAAGCCCCGTCCGCATTAAAGGCCAGCGCTCGGCCACGCCCACCGGCCGCCCCTTTCACTCGCACTGGCGGCCCTCGATTTAATGCACGTCGAAAGCCCCGAAATTCCGCTCCCCGCCCTCCCACGGAGCGAGCGATTCACTTTTTCATGGGACTGACAAAAATCCCGCAAAAGGGAAAGAAATGAAATAGGAAAAAAGCTCAAAAAAAATTGTAAAAAATCCGAAAAATATTCGGGAAAAATTCCCTCACATTCGCGAGAGAAAAACATATCAAAATTCATGCGAGGGCGCCCTTCGCCTCAATCGTGCCACGCCCCCTCCCCCCCCCTCGTCGCTGACCCGCTGTGTAATCGGTGTTGCAACACGATGGCAACACTGGCCATGTCGCGGCAACAACAACAGCAACAACAATGAGAACATAACGGACACGACGAACACGGCGGACATGCTGCATTTTTAATGGAGTCGCGACTCGCGCTCCGACCCCGCCCCCCTCCGCCCACCTCGCGCGACACCGGCTTCGGCAGGAAGCAACACTGTTTTCCCCCCCCGCTTCCCGTTTAATGAAGTCCGCGCGTGGGAGGGGCGGAGGGTGGAGGGGGCGTGGCTCGCTCGCAATAAATGTCCGCTCGCCTTTTTAATAACATTTTAAATGCTTTGGCGCGACTTCCCCGGGCAAGGTCGGGAATGGTTTTTGTTTCAATGTGTCCCGCTCTGTCTCTCTTGCTCTCCCTCTCTTTAATATGTCTGTCCCTTGCTTCACACGTGGCCCTCGATCTGTCCGCCCTCAGTCCATCTTCTTTGACAATCTCCTTGCATCGGGATTCTTCTTGTTTACTTCGTGGATCATAAATTTCAAGATCGCCAACCGAGGAATCCGCTTGAAGTCGCCCCAGTCGAGGGCCTTCACCCCGAATAATCGTCATCCCCTGATCTGATCCCCGGCCATCCTCGACCTAACGAGACGAAAGACACAAGAACAACTATATTAAACCCCAGCTTCGTTCGTTCCGTTGCCACGCCTCCCACGCCGCCCACTCGCAGCTGTCGCATTGTTTGCAATATCAAGAACTCGTCGGACGGCGCCCAGACGACGTCGCCCACGTCGGGGACACGCAGCAAACTGTGGAGGGGCGTGGTTCGGGGAGGTTGCGCATGTGGCTCGAACCTAATTTTCATTCCTTCCACTGTCAATATCAATTTGGACGGATTAGGGTGTCCTTCGGCGCCCCTCGAACCATCCTCCCCCCTCGCTCCATCTTCTCTCTTCCCTCTCTTTCAACCCTCCCTCCTGCCTCTCCTTCTTCACTTTCCATCGACAACCGGACGTCTCGGCTCCTCGGTGGGGTCAGTTGTGAAACTAGCAACAGCAACAACAACGACAACAAAGACAACAACAAGGGCGAATGCACACAATTTCCATGATAAAACGGGCTGATGCGAGTGAGGGAGAGGGATAGAGAGAGAGAAAGAGAGAGGTTGGCCACAGTGTCGTTTCTTCTTGTCGAGTTTTTCATACAACAGAGGCAACAACAAGAAAGAAGCAGAGGAGGAGGATGAAGAAGAGAAGCCACAATAACAAG
>CM029562.1:247719-441966 GCA_017309665.1 Coelopa frigida
TCGAAAGGAGGAGAGAAGAACAGGAGAAGAAGAAGAGAGGGGAGAAGAAGAGGAAGAGAAAATGGCGCTGACGAATCGTCCGTCGGCGGTGAGAGGAAATTGAAAGATTGCCAAAGAAAAAGGAAGCCAAACAGACGGAAGAAAGAAAGGAAGGAAGAAGCTAGCTAAAAAAAGGACATTTGAATTGAGCGGATGATCGTGGAATTATTTCGCACTAAACGCAGACCATCTTCTTCCCTCTCTCTCTCTTTCGCCTTCGCACTCACTTTCTCTCTCGCTATCCTTCCATCGGACCCTTCTTATCGACTTTTATTCCTATCTCTCGTCCTCCTCCTCCTCCTCCTCCTCAGTGCCAGCTTCACCTTCATTCGCAGTCCATGAATATTTACTTAGATCCCCTTCCAAACACCATCGCCCGACTTTTCCCGCCCCTTGTCCTTCTCCTCCCCCCCCTCTCCTTCGCCGACCCAACTCTCCTGAAAACGATGGCCTTCATTTCAATAAATCACGGTCCGCATCGGCCCTCGTGCAATCAACGCCGCAATTTGCTGACTCACAGCGAACAATCTGGCAACCCCGGCCCCCACCCACACACCGACGAGGGGTGGAAGCGTTGCCACCTGGGGCCACGCACGGCCCTCGGAGTCTCCGGAGAGGTCGGTTCGGTTCGGTTCGCATTCAATTTATGAATATCGGGATCTCTTCGGCAAACACAGACGCATCCACACAAATGCACACCAACACACACATTCACTCAATATAAGGCGAGTGAGTGAGTGGGAGGGAGAGGGAAAATCGCCGGCGGCCACCTGTTGAGCGGCGAATTTTCATTAAAAAACCCCTTAAATCAAGGGACGAGCGACGAACGGAGGCGGCTTCCGGACGACTGGCCACGCCCACGCCTGCCCCGCCCCCCGAAGCCCCGAGCCGCCCGGGGGAGGACGAAAAACGCGTTGCGAACTTGTAAATCGAGGCGATAAAGATGAACGAAGAAGAGGAGGAGACGAGGGAGGGAGGGAGGTAGAGAGAGGAGGAAAATCTCGCTTCGATTGCTTGCTTAACCTTTCAACAACGGCCGAGCAACAGACACAAACAAACACAAACAAAGACAAACAACAACACGAGCAAAGCAAAGCAAACACACGCACCTGCGCCGCGCCACGCCCCGCCCCCTTCGAAGAGGGGGCGTGGTGCGGTCTCCGGTGACCGCTGCGCACCCGGCTCCGCACTTCAAAAGCGATTAATTTTCATTAATGGTCGAAAAGGTTGGCAACGCCGCTGTCAGGCGGTGAGGTCGACCACGCCCCCACCCGCCCCTTCCGTGTGGCCGATGGTCGAAGAAGGGTCAGGAATTTCTTTATTGTGCTCTGTTGTTTGTTGTGGTTGTTATTTTTGTTGTGAGAAGAAGCAATTTTTAATCCTGTTGGTTTTGCCTTCGCATTGAATGGATGAGGGTCCGACGGCGTTTGTGGGAGACACGTGTGTGTGTGTTTGAGTGAATGTGAGTGAGAGAGAATTGTGAGGACGTGTATGAGTTTGTGTGCTCATTTGCGAATGTATGTGTGTGGGAAATATTTGATTGTAATTTTGCATCAGGTGCGGACGGGGTTCGAAGGAAATTCTCATAAGGACACGGGAAGGATCCCAGGGGAGAGAGAGACGGACATAGAGTGAGAGAGTTGAAAATAGAGCAAGAAAGAAAACGAGACAGGAAAAAGGAACTATTTCCAATTCCTTCAATTAAACAGCGTCAGATCGAGGAAACTTAAATAGGAAATTGAAAAGGAGAACGATAACTAGAACGAGATAGGGAGATATAGCGATTGTCGCACCCCGCTGTCAATCGCCATCGACGTCCAATCGGCGGGAAAAACTGCGTCATTTTCCAATTGAGTTTTCCGGACAAATTGAAAGCCATCGAAAGTCGGGAAATCACAGCGGAAGCCAACGATAAAGGGAGGGAGAGAGACGGAAATATATATAGAGACAGAGAGAGAGTGTGAGATGGCGACGGGCGCGGGGTGGTCAAAGGATAATTAATTCCTTTTAATTAACAGCAAATTTACCGTCGATTATTGCGCCTGGCTCTCGTTCGCTCAGTCGGGCGATGGTTCGCTCGGATTTGAGCGTCGTCTGTCGGATGATGGGCTCTGATCTGTCTGTCTCTGTCTGTCACCCCGCCCTCACTTTCTCTATCTATCCCCCTCTCTCTCGGTGGTGTTAATTTGCGACAATTCCATGTGTTTCGATAAAATGCGAAATAAATGAATTCGTCGCCTTATGACGTCGGGAATTAATTCAATTTCACGCCGCGACGCGCCACGCCCCACCGCCCCCCCGGGCTGGGCTGTGATGAGACGAGTGTTGCCAACTAATTGCAGAAATTAATTTCAAAATAATTTTAAACAAAATCGCCATTTTAAGTGCTGCGCATGGGGCAATTAAATTCCCATGTTGTTGTTCTTGTTGTTATTGTTGTGATTTCTGCCACGAATCGCGGACGCATTGTTTGTCGCTCCTGCGGTTACCAACACACGCACACAGACACACACAAACACACACTCATGATCGCTCTTTGCCTCGGACATGATTTAAAAGCCTTTTATGAGTAGTTGTTATTGCCACAGTTGTTGTTGTTGTTTTTATTTTATTTTCTTGTTGTTATTGTATGTTGTTAATGCTTTTGTTGTCGGTTTTCGCCGCACTTGAATGTGAAATAATTAAAAATTAAATGAAATTGTTACTTTATTAAAAAGCTCATTCGCTCAAATCGCTGGCCAACAAAAGCGACAACAAAAACAACCACAACAACGACGACAATAAAATAAAAAAAACACAACAACTGGATGGAATAAAAATGGCCACCGCGGTCTGTGGCTGTCAGTGACACTTTTTTTTACAACAATAACAACAAGAAAAACATGAGAGTTTCATTTGCAATTTATCGTCCTTCGCTGTTTAATCGCTCGAGTCCCTCCCTCTCTTTCACTCACTCCTCCCCCTCTCTCCTGTGTACTTGAGGCCCATTCATTCGATTTGAAGAGGAAACGGAAATCGCCATTTTTCAATATGGCGGCCCGGTTGAGAGCTCGGCTAATTACGGCTGGACGCCTCCTGCAGAGCCACTCGAGAGAGAGAGAGACAGAGAGAGAAAGGGAGCGAGAGAGATAAAAGGGATGGAGGAGCGCTTAAGAGCAAAGTCGAGTGCGAGAGGGGGAAGGGGAAGGGGAGAGGTCGAGCGAAGGGATTCGAATGGAGTTCAGTATAAAGGACGAACGAGGACCGCAAAGGACTCGCCGTTAATTTCACTTCGACTCCTCTCGAGGATTTCATATCCTGGGAGACGATGTGAACCGATGGAAATCAAGAGAGAGACAGACAGAGGATTTCTGAGGAAATAAATTAATGCGAGTAAAGAAACCCAGCTTAAAGATTTAAAAGGCTCCTGGTCTCTTCTTTTCCCTCAAACAACATCCTCTTAAGAAAAATTTCCCCGAATGATTTCATCCTTTTCGTCTGGAGTCTTCGTCTTGCTCGCAGGACGGCGTTGCCATATCGACGCCGACCGCCGTCGAGCCAGCATCGAAGTTCGCCATTCGCAATTTGTCCCGGCCCCCTCTGGAGGTGCTGCGAAAGTTGGGCCCAACTCGCTAATTAATTAGTGAACGAGGCCGCGCACAGTGGGCCGCATCGACGTCGGCCATGTTCGCGGCCGTGGCCAGACACCCGGGCGTCCTCCCAAGGCGAGGGAGTCCTTGGCAGGAGGAGCTGCTCCTTTGAAGGACCTCCTCGCACTCGCTTTGCTCCGGCTCGAACTTTCGTAGTTTCGCCAACTACCTTTGGCCACGCCCCCTGACCCCGGCCTCGAGTTTGCACAAGCGAGGCCGAGGTCGAGAACGAGGCCAGGATCACGACCAGGATCCGAGACCGGGACCCGCAGGAGGTGGTGGAGAAAGAGGAAACGCCGTCAACACTTCATTAAGATAATTGCGAGCAAGCGTTGGCAACACTTTTTCTACGAGACCTCACCCCCTGCCCCTCCCCCTCCCCCGTCTGCGTTTTGTCTCCCCTTTGAGCCCTAAGCGAAGGCATCGAGCCGTGATGCACTTTGACACTTGCCAGAGCGAGACGGCAAAAGGGGGAGGGAGACGGAAAACAAATTATTAACTGTAAATAAAGGCATCCGAAGCTCGAGAATCGCACTCTCTCGCTCTCTCCTCTCTGTAGTGTCTCAAGTGCCACGCCCTCCGCCCGCCCCGCGCACGGCAGCAATCGGAGCAATAACTCAAAAAGTTTCAGTTCCGTTCACGCACACGTAAGCACACGCACACACACACACAAACGAGCATGGAGGGAGATGGAGGGGGAGACACCGGAGCCCTTTGAGCGTGCGAGCGAGACAGACAAACAGACAGAGAAAGCGGCGTCTCCGGAATGCTGCGGGAAATTAAAGTAAGCTCCAAATTAAGCAGCGCCGCGATGAAACACTCTCTGTCTCTCTCTTCCTCCTTCTCTGTGTGTCGCACTCTTGCCGCCACGCCCCCCTCCACGCCCACTCTCAACTCTACTTTATTGCTTTCGCCTTCCGCTTCTTCTCCTCATCCTCCTGACCCGATGCTTCTCGCACAAAGGCGGGAATTTCCCGCAGGTAAACAACATTGTCAGGTCGGGCGGAGGAATGCGACGCCTCCGGGGCGGGGCGGGGGCGTGGCTGGCTGGAGCGAAGTCACCTTCAGCCCCTTGACTACTGGGGCGGCGACCAGGGATGGCAGCGAAAGTCGGAGTCGCAGGGCAGGAAATAAAAACGTTTTAAACGAAACAATAAATTTCAATAAATGAGCAGCGCAAGAGGGGGAGAGGTAGAGGAAGAGCGAGACAGTCGCATCACCGAGGGAGACAGAATGAACGGAGAGTGAGGGAGGGAGATAGACATAGAATAGAGCAAAGCGATCTCCTCAACGACCTTCTTCAAAGCATTCTTTGACGGCGGACAAACAGCGCAAGAGAGGGAGAGGGAGGAATAGTTGAGAGGTGCCGAGGGGACAGAGTGAGATAGGGAGAGAGGGAGGAGTGAGCGAGGGAGACGGAGTAAAAGTGGAAAACTGATTGCGTTGCGAAATTAAATGAAATAAGATAAGGAGCGGATGAGAGATAGATAGAGATGGAGATGGAGAGGAATGTCGAAAGAGATAGACACAGGAGGAAAGAGAGGAAGAGGGAGAAAGAGAGAGATGGAGGGAAGGTCGAATGCGAAATCACTTAAAGTTTTCCAATTACGTTCGGAATCCCATAAAAGATTTACACAAATTACAATCGCTTTTCGTTACGTTACGTTACATTACGTTACGTCGAAGAGCAGAGCGCCGAAACGAAAGAGAGAGAGAGAGAGAGAGAGAACGCGAAGGGTTTCGGCGTGTTTGCCAGCGACTTTCATTAGAGCGAAGGAGATCGAGAGGAAGGGAGGACGAGAGGGAGTGAGATGGCGATCACAGGGCCGTCGTTAGAGGAATCCCCAGTTCATCCGAGAGTTCCGGAGAGATTCCGCAACGAGATTCGCCGAGAATGGAGCCAGCACTCCACACAGTCTCCATCCTCCATCCTATTTTAAGAAGGATTCGAATCGTGTTCTCGACTCTCACCTGCTTTGGAAATCGATTCCTCAGTCAATGGCTTATTTCCCTACAATCCGATTCCATCTGCTCATGTCCTCAATCCCTCTGTCTCTCTCTCCTTCACTCTCTCATTCTCTCCCTATCGCTATCTTATTCTCTCCTACTTCAATGGAGTCCTTTGTTCCTGTCGCTCTCCTTAAGTTATTGGCTCGTATTTCTCAAGGAAACTTCTTCCGAAACTTCCTTCGATCCGACCTCAATAGCTTTATTTCTCTCTCTCTCGTGCACTCTACTTCTCTTTCTATCCTTCTCCCGAGCTCCTGAGAATTCCTATGCCGAGGTCCTTATTTTAAATGAAACCGCGGCAGCAACTTCGAGCCAACAAAGACCTCGGGCAACAACAACAACAATCACCGGCGTCCCAAATAGGTGGAATCTATTATCTCCGTTCTCCTTTTGCTCCCCCTCCGGCCCCTCCAGCGCCCTCCCGGCGATGCCACATTTCGCAAGCAATAAAAATCAAAGTCAACAGCCAATCGTTCGTTCGTTCGTTCGTAGGACGAAATCGATTTCGCCCGCCTCCCACCAACAGCGACAATGACAACAACAATGGACGATGCTCCCTGTGACCCACTAAATTTAGACGGGCGGAGAGGGGGGAAGCGGGAGGTGCTGCAACATTGTTTTCAAAAATTCATGGCCTTCCGCCTCGAAGAAGTCTCCGCGATTACGTTATTCATTCATTCATTCACTCGCTTCAATCACCCGGACCGAGGGCAGGGGGCGGGGTCCGAGGGCCGAAAGGAGGAGGAGGAGGAAGGGGGGAGGGCGGCGAAGTGCGCAGCCCTCGTGGCCACCGTCGTCGCGTGGCCCGCGGACGTCACGGAGGCGGCCCCGGGTCGTCGTTGATTTCAATTTGAAGGCATCAACAGGACGACGACGGCGAGGAGGATTCGGCGAAGGACGATTGGGTGATGAGCGGAAGGCGGCGGAATCCGAACGAAGGACAATGTTGAGGAATGTTTGCGAATTGATTCCTGCGTCAGGGCGTGGGTTCGTCTTTAAAAAGGATCCCTCGGATCAGGAGTTGTCGTCGCCATTCTCGTCGTCGTTGTCGTTGGATCCCGAGTGCCGACAACTTGAGGCTCCTAATTATCCTGCTATCTCGCTCTTCTATCTGGCGAATCTCGTAATTCCCCTTTAAAGGCTTCTTCTTCTTCGTGTTCTTATCTGCTTAAGCTCTGCCGAAGACTCCGGAAATGACGAAACTTAACACATTGCTTTTAATGGCGCCATTGGCTTCCATCCGCTAGCGACGGCCACGCCCACCGCCCTCAGCCTCTGCCGAATATTGACTCAATAAAATCATTAAACTCGACTCTCGCTTCTCCTCCTCCACCTCTTTCTCTTCCTCTCGTTCGTTCGCTTCAGCCGAGCCTCGACCGCGTCATGAACTCCTTGGAATCCATCCGCCCCCTCCTCCGCCCTTCTGGAGGCCACTCAGCGAATCCTTTGTTCCGATCCTTTCGAATCCTTTTGTTGAGAGTCTTCTGCCTCCATCCTCTTACCTCCCTCCCTCCCTCTCCCTCACCGCCAAAACCACCGACAGCTGCTCGTCATTCGGCGCGAGTCGTTCGTTCGCCCCTCTCTCAGTTCTCGACCCCTTCCTCCTTCGGCCGTCGTCCGCGACTTCCTGACGCGCTCTGAATTTAATTATTTAAAAAATGAACTCCTCCAGGGAGTCGTCCTGGGGGCGGGAGGGGAGTGGCACGCCCTCTCGCGTCTCAGGGCCAACCGTGAATTTCGGCTGCGCCTCACATCGTCCTTTGGTGAAGGAAGCGCAGGCTGGATGAAACCAACACACACACTCATAGACTCGTGGACTAGAGAAAGGAGAAACAGACACAGAGACAGAGAAAGAAGGGTGGAAAGATAGACAGAGACAGACAGAGGCGAAGGAACGCGACTCGGGAGGCGTTCGAGAGCCGTAAAATCAAGTCTTCATCACGGCTGCCTTGGGTCGACGAGGGACGAGGAGGAGATGGAGTGAAAGGGGGGATGAGGGAGAGGGGACCAAGACGAAGGCCTTACTTGGCATATATTAAACACAACACACACACTGAAGGCCCTCTCGAACGAAGGAGAACCGCGAGGAAAACGCAATAAAAACAAAGTTGAAGATGAAGACGATGTGGATGAAGGAAGTGGAAGGAGAAGGAGAAGAGGAATGTGAAGATGGAGAAAGAGCGAGAAATGGGATGAAGAAGGAGAAATTGAGATGAAGATTAGGGATGAAGATGAAGATAAGGGAGAGAGGAATGAAGATCAAAAAAAGAATATAAGAGAGAAAAATACGCAGAAGTCGAGAAGAGAAAAGTTTATTTCGCTCGCTTGATAAATTCCCGTCATTTTCGCTCGGCCTCTGTCTTTCGCCGCCGACGTCGTCGGCGTCCTTTCTCCCTCGTCCTTCCGATCCCTTCCCTCCCCCCTCCTCCACCTCTTTCGCCTTAATCTCTATTCGCAGCTAGTCGTCTCACTCTTCCCCTCACTCAGCCCTCGAGTTGCACTTTGCGCTTTTGTGTTGCGAAGTGTTGCCAATTTGATTTCAGCCCGAAGCCGTTTAAATGCTGCCTCATCTTCGCTCTCCCCCTCTTCCGTCTTCTGTTTCATCACTCGTCGTCCCTGTCGTCGCCGTGTTGTGTCCTTTTCTCTTTTACTCCATCTCTCTCCAACTCCACGACCATAGGCCAAAGTTAAAGCAACTGCAAACGAGCGGCTCTTCTTCTTCCCCCAACTCCGATTCTCCTCCTCCTCTTCTCCTCCATCTCTTCGACACTTTCCTCCACCTCGTTATGGTCGCCTTCATCTTCTTCTACATTTTAATCTAGTTTCCTTTTGTTTGTCCGCTTTGTCTCCCGGTTAAGCCGAGTGAATCTCTCGCTCTCGCTCTCCCTCTCTTTCGCACCCAGCATCACTCCCTATCTGTCTTTCGCTATCTCCCTATATCTCTCTCTGTCTGACTGACTTCTTCTGTGATGTTTTCCCCTTTCGCCCTGTCTCTCTCTCGCTCCTCGTGCACCGAGAAGTTTTAAATTTAATTTGTTTTTGTTTTTAATTCCGTCGAAGTCTCGTCCTCTCCAACCTCACACAGTGGACTGTGCGTGTGACTGCGACTGTGTGTGTGTGTGTGTTTGGTTCGAAACTTTTTAATTTTATTTCCCCTCCCTCTCGTCCTCGCCTTCTCCATCTCTCACGTTGCTTGCACTGCTGTCGTCGTCGTCTTCGGCTTCATCTTCTTAATCCGAAATTGTTCTCGGGACCACGATGACTTCTTCTCATCCTTGCACTGCTTATTCTTCGTTTTCTTCTTTATTTTATTCCTCTTCTTCATCTTATCCTTGCACTTCCTTATTTTCCTCGTCCTTCTTCCTCCCTTCCTCAATCTACTTCTTCTATATACTTCTTCAATCTCGTCGTCTTAGTTCTAATTGCTTAGCCACAGGGTGCGAATGGTTCGTGGTCATCTCGTGCGTGGGAGGCTTCAAGCACCCTGTATCGAACTAATTCTTTCCTCTCCCTTCCACGGCCTCTCCCCCTCTCTCTCTCTATCTTCCCTGTAACTCCTCTAATTGCGAAAGTTTAATGGAATTTTTCCGGAAGCTACCTCCGGACCCTCGGCCTAAAAACCAACCAGGTTGCATTCGCTTTCACCTTCTCTATCTCTTTCATTTGTTGACTCATTCTTTCTCCGTCTCTCTCTCCCTCTCACGCTGTCTCTTTCTCAATTACAACAGCAGAAGTTGAAGCACAGCGAGAGAACTCATTAACGAAGAAAACAAAAACACATTCCAGGGCAATTACAACAATCAGGGAAGTTGTTTTTGTTAATGTTGTTGTGAGCAACTGACACTAAACGAGGGTCTTCTATTCGAATCAGAACCAACACCCCCTCCCCCACTGATCCCCTCCTCCTCTCCAGTGGACAAAGGTTGACCAGAGGAGGGCGGCGAAACCTCCGGAAAGCGTACGAAAAATGTGGGAGAAACAAGTCGGAGGCCGGTCGAGGTTCGGAGCCACTCGGGAGACGTGGAGGAAGAGGGAGTGGGAGCGGGGAGAGGAAGACAGGAGAATACAAAGTGGGAGGGGAAAGTTTCTCGCAACAAACTTCAAAAGAACTTTAGAAACATTTTCTAATTTAATGAGAACATCAACGGAAACTGAGGATCCTGCGCCAGGATAACGACACAATATGTCGCGCTCCTCCTCTCTCGCACCTTCTCCAGTCCGCTCCCCCCGCCCCTCTCACGCACCCGTTCCATCTTCGTTTGGTGCCGCTGCAGCTGCCGTGTCTAAGACGGAGACGACGACGAAGTGAACGAGGACGAAGGAAATGAGGATGAGAATGAGGAAGAGGTGCGAGTGTTGGAGGGAGGAGAGCAAGGTGCGCCTTGCGCTGGCTGAGCAGCGATGTGGCAACACCGTCTGTCCGTCCAACTGTCTGTCTGTCTTCTTCTTTCTGTCTGTCGCCCAAGGTACGCGCGAGGAAACATGAAATTACGAGCTCATCGCGTGGCGCAGAAATTAAGGATCCGCGGCTGAGCAGCGGTATGAATGAAAGAGAGGGGTGTATGAAAGAGAGAGGAATGGATGAGAGAGACAGAGAGAGAGGGGGGGGGGGGGGAGTGTGGAAGATTCTCCAAAGTAGCAGTTCAGATGACACGTTGAGGATATGCGTAACTGCGAATTTGATGTGTTGGACAAGTTGTGCGCGCAGCCGAACTTCCGGCAGCGACGTCGACGTCAACGTCAACGCAGGCAGCGACAGCAGTAGCGGAGAAGTTACCGACGACGACGAAGTAAATTGACAGCGAATGTCAAAAGTTTAAAATCGTCTCCGTCGAAAGGGGGAAGAACAAATGAGGAGAAAGAAAATGAAAGAAGGGAAGAGTGAGAGACAGAGAAAAACTGCATCGAAATGAAATGCAGCTTGAGGGGGATCCAAAGAGGGGGTGAGGGTCGACCTCGGGGGATCCCTTGAGCTTCGGTTGACGGCTCCCGGTGACGCGTGGTTTCGAGGGATTTTTCAGCGGAAAGTTTTTCTCTTGGCAGGAAGAAAAACCGCGAGAACTATTTGAATATCAATTGCACGCAATCCTTTGCTCACGTCCCGCCAGCCACGCCCACCGCCCCCCGACCGGCACGCGTGGTCCCCGAGGACTCCCACCTGGTCTCGTCACACGCCCATTTTCACATTCTCACATTCTCCTTCTCCTTTAGGAATCAATTTCAAAAAATATAAGATTTTTCCCCAAATTTTTCCTGAACTATGAAAATTTCGAAAAATCAGAGGTCGTCACGAATTAAGGTCGAATTCTCGAAATAACGCGTATTTACGGATCCATGGCCACCATGGTCACCAAAATTTAAAAAATATCAAAAACCTTCTCCCCCTTCTCCTTCCTTCTCCAGCTCGTTCTCCTCCTTCTTATCAACCTCTGCCGTCGATACGCGCTCCGAATGCCGACGAATGATTTGACGATTGCGACGAACGACTTCGGTGGCTGTGAATGGCGAATGGAGAGCAGAAGATGAAAGAGGGAGTGAAGAAGTAGAGGGCGGAAAGGGCCAAAGGGGCGGCGACACATGGTGGCGCACGTCCTTTGAGGTCCTGCGAGGTCCTTTAGTATGCTAATTTAACGAGCGACGCGTCGACATGACATGCGAAAGGATCGTGCTGTTGTTGTTGTTATTGTTGTTGCCGGCAATTCGAAATGCAGAAATTGGGGAAATATCGGAATACGGATTTTCAACCCTCCCCCGTCTCGCTCTGGCACACACTTCTCTCGCTCTCGGTCGGACGTGTTTGCAATTTTTTTCTCGCCGAATTTTCCCTTCACTTTGGAATTCGAATTTTTCGTCTTCGATGTCAAACAAGGGAATTCACCACATCCCCAACCCTGCCACGCCCCCCCCCCTCTTCTGAGGAGGTGCGAGAATTTCGTATTCGGCTCGGCAGACGGCGCCCAGAACCTCGAGGCACCCGAGGCCCCAATCAGCCCCAGGCCGAATCGACATTGAAAGTGAATTCGATGGGGATTCCTTATGGCGTTCTCCTTCTCTCTTTCGCTCTCGCCCCCTCTCTTTCACTCCCTCCCCCTCTTGTTCACTGCCTCCATCTATGTTTTACTGGCCCCTCTATCGCTCTCTCCCTCTCCCTCCCACGCGCATCTGTTCCTTTCTCTTTCATTGTTTTAATAGCTCTGGGAATTGCTTTAAACTGGGATCGCTATTGCTGCTTGTTGTTATATTTGTTGTTATATTTGTTGATGTCGTGTTATTGTTGCTTCGACTCCAATTATTGTTGTTGTTGTTGCCATCTGGCCCAACAACACACGGAAGTGGCCAACGAGTCCCGGATCGACGCATGTTGGCAACATTTATTTAAAAGCCAGAAGCGCGCGTCGCCCGGGACGAGCCAACGAGAGCGAAAGAGACGGCGAGCGAGGTGAGGGACGGCATTTAAATGAGCGGAAGTTTCGCAAAACAAGGAGAATAACAGACATCTGGCAACGCCGTCGGGACGCGCGCTAAATGCCGGAGTCGTTTTTTCGCTCTTTTCTACATTTCCTTCCACTCAAAATTCCTGAGAGACACACGAGCGACAGGCGGGAGGGAGGAGATAGAGAGAGGGAGAGAGAAGGAGTGATTGAGGAAAGAGAAAGAATGAAAAGAGGACTCGTGCCCATGGAGGAGGGGAACCACTTTCTCAAGGAGGTGGAATCGATTCCTCAAGGACTCGGTTCTTCTTCATCTCTCCTTTTAACCCTCCCCCCTTGTTCACAATCACACGCCCTCACCTCGGGTAAACATGCAAATGCCTTTCCAATCGCATTAACCGCCCACCCCCTGCCACGCCCCATCCGCTCGCCCTCCTGCCTCCGTTTCGCCAAGAGCAACATGTAAAGGAAATTTTCAACAACGGAAGCGGAAATAGAAGAGACGAAGAGATGGAGGGAGAGATGCAAATTTAATAATGGACTTGAATGTGAGCGCCGAAAAATGGCGGCCAAATGAAGACGTATGAGGGGCCCTTCCAACAACAACAACAACAACAACAAAAACAAATCATTGGGAGGAACCGTCGATGGAGCCCGAGGCAGAGAGGGAAACGAGAACGAGGCACGCGCGCGAAATCCAACGGCGGCCGAATTTTCATTTCATATATTTTACGAGCCTGCGATCTTTATTGCGACATCATTTCCGGCTGCCCCAACGACTCAAAGGGGGGGATGATGGAGATGGTGCGAAGAGAGGGAGTAGATGGGGGCAGAAAGAGAAGGAGAGACATTATTTGGCCTTTAACTGCGGTTCAATTGACTTTTATTGCCGCGGAAATGAAATCGAAGCCCCGTCCGCATTAAAGGCCAGCGCTCGGCCACGCCCACCGGCCGCCCCTTTCACTCGCACTGGCGGCCCTCGATTTAATGCACGTCGAAAGCCCCGAAATTCCGCTCCCCGCCCTCCCACGGAGCGAGCGATTCACTTTTTCATGGGACTGCAAAAATCCCGCAAAGGGAAAGAAATGAAATAGGAAAAAAGCTCAAAAAAAATTGTAAAAAACCGAAAAATATTCGGGAAAAATTCCCTCACATTCGCGAGAGAAAAACATATCAAAATTCATGCGAGGGCGCCCTTCGCCTCAATCGTGCCACGCCCCCTCCCCCCCCCTCGTCGCTGACCCGCTGTGTAATCGGTGTTGCAACACGATGGCAACACTGGCCATGTCGCGGGCACGAACCACAACAGCAACAACAATGAGAACATAACGGACACGACGAACACGGCGGACATGCTGCATTTTTAATGGAGTCGCGACTCGCGCTCCGACCCCGCCCCCCTCCGCCCACCTCGCGCGACACCGGCTTCGGCAGGAAGCAACACTGTTTTCCCCCCCCCGCTTCCCGTTTAATGAAGTCCGCGCGTGGGAGGGGCGGAGGGTGGAGGGGGCGTGGCTCGCTCGCAATAAATGTCCGCTCGCCTTTTTAATAACATTTTAAATGCTTTGGCGCGACTTCCCCGGGCAAGGTCGGGAATGGTTTTTGTTTCAATGTGTCCCGCTCTGTCTCTCTTGCTCTCCCTCTCTTTAATATGTCTGTCCCTTGCTTCACACGTGGCCCTCGATCTGTCCGCCCTCAGTCCATCTTCTTTGACAATCTCCTTGCATCGGGATTCTTCTTGTTTACTTCGTGGATCATAAATTTCAAGATCGCCAACCGAGGAATCCGCTTGAAGTCGCCCCAGTCGAGGGCCTTCACCCCGAATAATCGTCATCCCCTGATCTGATCCCCGGCCATCCTCGACCTAACGAGACGAAAGACACAAGAACAACTATATTAAACCCCAGCTTCGTTCGTTCCGTTGCCACGCCTCCCACGCCGCCCACTCGCAGCTGTCGCATTGTTTGCAATATCAAGAACTCGTCGGACGGCGCCCAGACGACGTCGCCCACGTCGGGGACACGCAGCAAACTGGTGGAGGGGGCGTGGTTCGGGGAGGTTGCGCATGTGGCTCGAACCTAATTTTCATTCCTTCCACTGTCAATATCAATTTGGACGGGATTAGGGTGTCCTTCGGCGCCCCTCGAACCATCCTCCCCCTCGCTCCATCTTCTCTCTTCCCTCTCTTTCACCCTCCCTCCTGCCTCTCCTTCTTCACTTTCCATCGACAACCGGACGTCTTCGGCTCCTCGGTGGGGTCAGTTGTGAAACTAGCAACAGCAACAACAACGACAACAAAGACAACAACAAGGGCGAATGCACACAATTTCCATGATAAAACGGGCTGATGCGAGTGAGGGAGAGGGATAGAGAGAGAGAAAGAGAGAGGTTTGGCCACAGTGGTCGTTTCTTCTTGTCGAGTTTTTCATACAACAGAGGCAACAACAACAAGAAGCAGAGGAGGAGGATGAAGAAGAGAAGCCACAATAACAAGTAACAATAACAACAATTGTAACAAGAGTAACAACAATAGTGACAACAACAATCATAGTCACAACAACAATCATAGTAACAACAACAACAACAACAATGGCAACAAAGAGGACATCGATGCATGCATTCGAGCTTCGTCGTCGGCATCGACTTCGGCTTCTTCTTCTCCCTTGGTTCGGCTCGATGCGGATTTTGAATGAATGAATAGATTTTGGCGGGTAGACGACAAGAACAACAACAACAACAACGATAACCACAACAACACAAAGCCGCCACAATAACAACATCGACATCGAACAACAACAACAACAACAACAACACCATCAATATCAACGACGGCGGCGATGGCGACAAATTCGTTGTTCGTGACTTTCTTCCTCTTTGTCGACGTTTCTCCCTCTCCTAATCTACACCCCCCCCCCCCCCTCTCTCTCTCTCTCTCTCATCTGCCGGTCCACGCTTCGTCGGAGGCGAAATTCAATTGCAACGATGCAGCCCTGGTCGCCAGGCGCTCGCCTCTTGCGGCGTCTGGAGCGGCAACAACAACGATGACGACGTCGACTGCGTCGCATCGGCCATGGTGATTGAGCTTTCATTCCCCTGGCAGACCCTCCGATCCTCCCCCCGAGCTCCACTGGATCCCCCTCAACCCATCTCTTGCCGTGGCAGAATCAGAGCACGACATCCGGCTGATGTGGATTTTCGAGAATTCGCCGAGGAAATTAAAGCCGCGAGCGACGACCGAGGACAAAGAGGGGGGAAGAAAGAGGGGGAGAGGGTTCGAAGAATAGGGGAGAGGAGTCAGAGGAGTCAGAGCGAAGACCAAAAGGAAGCATCATCGGGCTAATTGAAACAATTTGCGGGGTAATTTCTCGGCGCCCAGGAGTCGCGAAAGTTGCGCTTGGCTTCGTCCTCGACGAGGCAGGAAGGCTTCAGTGCTGGGTGGCAAGTGGGGGGACCAGGGACGAACACTCAAGCGAAAGCTTGATCTCAAAATCTTGATAAAAAATTAATATCGGGAACTCTTGGGTAGACTTTTTTCGATTCCCAATAAAAGCCCAATCTCGACCCTTGAAGTGAATTTAATTTCTCTCTTTCTCCCTATTGCAGATCCTGTTGTATCCCGAGGAGGGCTGGGCGCGCACCGCCTCCTCCAGCTACTGGACGATCACGCCCTGCTGGTGGCAGCCGAACCGCTGCCGCATCGAGGAGTTCATGGGCTCGTCGCAGCGGCAGAGCGCCCGGGCGAAGATGGTCTCGCTGGAGCAGAAGGGCTCGCTGCTGATCGCGGGCAGCTTCGGGGGCCGCGGCAGCCGCAAGGACGAGGACGAGTTCAAGCTGTACCTCAGCTCGAACATCTCGATGGAGGACTACAACATGGGCTACTGCCTGACGGGGTTCGTCGAGCGGCGCTGCCGGCAGACGAACGCCTTCCAGATGACGCACTTCGCCGTGATCAAGCGCCAGTGGCCGGCGCTCAGCAGCGCCGACGCCAAAGCGACGTAGGTGGGGGCGTGGTCCGGAGGAGCGGGGCCGGGTAACGTGGATTAGAAGGAGCGACGTGAGGTATGAAATTGAAAGGAGCGGTTGTCGCGAAATGAACGAAAGCCCAATCGTTCGATTCAAGAGATTCAATTCGTGGCTTGCGTCACTCGTTCAACTCCGTTCGCCTCCGAATCCCGGATTCGCTGCGGTGGTGGCAGCATAATCTCTTGCGTCACTCGTTACGTGGCGCCCGACGACTACGTCACGTCACGTTGCGGCATCGACAGTGGGCGGCAGGAGCTCCGTCGTGCAGAGCAGAGGAAGATAACAGATGAAAATAAACAAATTTTGTAAATTTTTAGACTAAGTTTGTGTGGAATGAAGCAAAAGCAGCAAAATGCCAAAAATAAATAATTACTAATTGAAAATGCTTGTGACTAAAATTTGTATGAAATCAAAATCAAGAACAAGAAGAGAAACAAAAAGAAAAAGAAAGAAAATAAGAGATCGTATTAAAACTTGTTCTAAATAGAATTAGATTCATTTCCACTTTTCGTCATTCTGCTGAAACCTTCAGAGCCGTCCTTTCGTCCCTCTCCCTCCCACATTCGTCCTTCTCCCTCTCCCTCACCCGATCCTCGCAACTCTCGGCAGGACGAGCGCCCGAAATATTGTGAAGTGATGTGAGAAATTAAATTCTCCTGCAATTTTCTCTCTCATCCTCCGTCCGCTCGTCCTGGTCTATCGTCTATCTATCTATCTATCTATCTATCGGACTGCTCGCACATCTCTGCCTCTCGTTCTGTCCGTCCGTCCATCTGTCCGTCTGTGTGTATGTGTGGCGCCCAGAGTCGTGTGTGTGTATGCGCCTGAAGATGTATTAGTGTGTAATTGCATTTCAAGATTTTCGGAGACTTAAATGAGAAACTTTTGAGCAGCTCTCAAAACACAACAACAACAGAGGCAAATTGGTTGAAAACACACACACTCGCACGCAGAAATGGGAAAAATACGGGAAATACGGAAAATTACGAGAATTACGCAGAGTGGAAAGCTTAACCGAAAGAGAGGAAGAACCGAGAGAGAGAGAGAACCGAGAGAGAGAGGGTTCGTCCTGAGCTCTGTTGATTCGGAGCGAAAGCGGCTTAGGGAGCACCCGAGTGCCCCACTGTACCGTGGAGCGAACCATCTGTGATCGGGCTCCATCTCCTCCGCCCCCTCAGACGCCTCCTCACTCCTGGTCACCTCGTGAAGGACCTCCTCGAGGTTCATTAGTCATCTCGGCGGCCTCTCTCTCTCGCGCACTCCTTTCCCGTCATTTCTTTCGTCCTTCACTATATTCCAGCCCCCACTCCCCCTCCCCGCCCCGCTCTGTTCGCTCTCCTAATAAGCTTTCAACTACTTAAGCCTACTTAACCTAAAGTAAACAGGAAAACCCAAAGAAAACGAGAAACCCAAACTTTTTAACTGAAAATGAAAAGAGGAAAATATCAAAATTTCGTCCAAAGTTGGAGCCGGACGTCGACGGTTCGCAATGCGCCAAAACACGCCCCCTCCCACCCCTTCCGCCCACTTCCCGTCTCTCTCTTCCCCCGCCCGTGAACCAGTGAACACTGAACAAAAACAAAGCATCGACCGGAAGTCGGCTCCAATAATTAATTAATAGCTAATGTTAATCCCCGTTAGGTCGGGCGGCGATCGCCACAACGGTACATTATTAGCGTAGAGCACTTTTTTACGCGTTTACAAAAGGGCGCCGCCTCGTGCGCGTGCAACTGTAGTGTATGTAATCCAGTCGCCGCTTGTAAGCTGTGCATGTAGTGGTAGATGTAAGCCAGCCGCAGGCGTGTGCGTGTGTCTCTAATTCCCATTCACACACCCGCACCCGCACTCGCATATGTACTTGTATTTGTATTCGTATCGTATTCGTACTAGGATTTACACTTGTATTGGTGTTTACATTCGTATTTGTATTTTTAGTTGTTAAGTGTGAGTACCTGCCTGTATATTGAATATAATTGTCCTTATTTCGAGACGAATCGACGAATTGAAAATTGTGAAAGGTGAAAAAACCGAGGCGAAAAGTTGTAAATGAACAGAGTTAATGGAATGAAAACATTGATGAATAACAATTCAAATAAATTAAACCTATAAAAAATAATAAATCAAATTCAAAAAGCGAAATGATTGAATTAAAAGTTGGCTTGGAAAAGGGAAAAGTGGAGAATTTTGCAAAATCAAATTTATTGTAGCGATCGCAAAAAAATGCAAATGCAAAACACAAGAGCTTCTTATAAATAGAATAAAGTAAAATATATTTTAATGTATACAAGAAACCGACAAATGCTTCAATTAGAGATCTAAGAGCAAGAAACACTATTTACCAGAACTTATTGAGATCAGAAACAGAATCGCAGAAATATTAGCAAATAACAGCGACAACAAGAACGCATACCGCATAGTTGATAGAGTATTGCATATGTATTTGTATAGAGCGTAATTTTAACATAAGAAACAGAAGAGAGGGAGAAGAGAAACATAAAGCTAGACAGAGAAAGAAACAAACCTGTCTCAGAAGGGGTTTTTCTTTTTTATTTCCACCTCTTCGCCTGAGTCCGACCCGTCCTTCCGAATCCCATCCGCCAGAAAACTGAAACCCGAATCAACACGCGACGAGCGCAAACAGGGCTCAAAGGCTCAATTTACACTGGGAGAAAAACGTTGTGCAAATAGCAGAACAACAAAAACAGAGACGATTGCTCAAAATGAAAAATATGTATATCTCAAATCAAAAAAACAACAAAATGTATGGTTGTAAAACCAACAAAAACCGAAATCAAAACATTATTAAAAACATGAAAACATTTGTTTGTTCATGGAAATTATTATTGTTTATTGGGGGCGGGGCGACGAAGAGCGAGAGGGAGTGAGAGAGAGAGAACGACAGGGACGAAACAATTACGGGAAAATTGCGCGCGAATAAAAAGTTCATAAAACGCAATCGGAAAATCGAAAGGAAAACAAGAATTGGAAATAATTAAAAAATCGCAATGCCAACAAAAACAACATTGCGAGCAACAAACGTCAACAATAACAACAACATCAATAACAATATCAATAATAATAATATCAACAACAACAGTTACAAAAATAATAATTGCTCAAGGCTGAGTTTTTCTGTTTGTTTTGTGATTTCAATAATATTCCCTTTGTTCTTACTGCTCTTGTTATTGTTATTGTTATTACTGGTGTGTTGTTGTTGTAATTCCGATTGTTGTGGACGTTGTTGTTGTTGTTGTTGTGGGATTCAGGATGACGTTTTTGCGTCCCGAGTCCTGTGAAAATCGCTTCATGCGAAACGAAACCCGCTCTCGTCGCCCATTTCGTCCGTCCGTCCGTCCGTCTGTCCGTGCGAATGTGTGCGTTCATTCATTTATTTATTTATTTACTCTTATTCATACATTTTTTGAAGCATTCGCGGCGAATGAAGCGAGAGACTCTTACTCTCTCTGTCTCCCTCTTCGTCTGTCCTTCTCCCTCGGGCCGATGTAATTTTCCCCGGAGCGAAAACCGAAGTAAGAGTAAAAATAAAAATCGCAGACGGCAAATTGAACGAATTGCGAAACTCGAATCAATATTTTTCGAGGAGTAAATTAACAATAAAAGAATCGCCACAAAGAGCCGCCAGAGGGAGAGAGACAGAAAGAGAGAGTGAGAGAGACAGAGAAGAGTCCATTTGATTGAGGGTCCTCAGAGGACGAGCCAATATTTCCAATTTCGGGTCGGGCTCGACTTTTAACCAGTTTTCAAATTAAGTTAAGAGTGTTTTATTGAGAATTTCTCAGTCGAAGAATGTGTAAGAGAATAATCAAAGTCCATCGTAAGAGAGAATCAAAACATTTGTGAATAACATCATTTTCCGAAATGCAATTCAAATAAAAGAAGCGAATCGCAAATCACCAGAAGTCTTTTATTCCACCATATCTTCTCTGACTTTCAGACGAATCTACTCTGGAATCTTTCAGGATCTTCTCCAGGAATCTTATCCTCCGATCGGAAGTACCAGGAAGCCCTCGGAGCCAACTCCCCGAGCCCCCTTTCCCCTCTTTCAGGTCCCTCCAACCCTTTCAACCCTTCCTGGAAGATCGAAATCTCAATCTGTCGACCTCGTCAACCCCCGAAGTCCGACCGCCGTTGACGAAGACGCCCCAACGGCCCCGATCAATTCCAACCGCTATCGATTCACAGAACTACTTCATTCCGATGCGGAGCCGGAACTGGAACCGGAGGCGGATTCGCCGGAACGCAAGAAACATTACTGCACTGTAAAACGTTGCTCTGATTATTAATGATCGAGGGACCGTCGCTCGTTGCCCGAATCGACAACATAATCGAAGCACAAAAGAAACCCCAAGCCAGGGGCGCTGGAGGAAGAAGACAGAGAGAGGGAGATGGATCGAGAGGGCGAGAGGAAGACCGACCGATGTAAATGAGTTTCCGATGGCGTGGCGAGCGCTTCCGGCGCCAACTTCCCTCTCGTCGCCCTGCGTAAGACTCGCAAAGACATTCGTTCCGAATTTTAATAAATGATCGAACACGCACACAAACACCACTGCGTCTTCGTCTCCTTCAAGTTTCCCACTTTGTCTCTCTCCCTCGCTCTCTCCGTCTTTCTCTCCTTTTCTCCATCTCGCTTGCTCTCCTTTCGTGTGTCTGAAGGATAATGAATGCCTTTCGTCGAAATTTGCAAATCGAACCTTTCGCCACCTCCACCTCGTCCTCCTCCTGCCCTTGGCCCGAGGGGACTCGACGAGAGGGCGGGGCGGCAGGGGGCGTGGCGGGCCGGGTCGGTCTTGGTGCGATTTATCATGCCGGCGGCGACGTCTGATTCAAATTGCTTGACAATTATTACAATGGCGACAGGCAATGAAAAATATATGTTCTCAGCTCGGACGAGGAGCGGAGAAGAGAAGGGGGGACCGGAAGGGGAGGGGGGGAAAATGCTGAGGGAAATTAATGACGAGAAATTTGCAAGGTTCACGGGATTCGTGCTGCTCGAGCCAGAGGACGAAAGGACGAAAGCAAGTGAAGCAGAGTTGAAGCGAATGAGGGCGAAGAAAGCTGGGGGAGGCCGAAGGGCGAGGAGAGGGCGAAGGCGATGGTGCTAAATTAGAAATGTCGTTGGGAACAAATTTGCGAGAATTTCGGTTTTATTTAAATTCCAAGATAAATCCCCTCCTCCTCGCCCTCGCTGCAGTGAGCAAATTTAACTCTTCCGCTTCCGTTTCCGCTTTCGTTCTTCGAGTTCCGCTTTTTTCGTGCGTGAGGGCGAAGGACGAAGGAAGGAGAGCAGTTATTTATTCCGCTCCCATGGCGACCCTTTCGCCCCCGTGACCCCGCCCCTCGGTCCTTCCGCCCGAAGGACCTCATGAGGGAGTTTTTGCTCATTTCAACGATCTCCGAATAACTCGGCAAATATTTGCGGGGAGCGCAACGCTATCGGGCAGCTCTCTGACAGAATTAGCTGGCAACACTGCAACAACCTCGCCCCCCTCCGCCCTCTCGTGCTGCCAACAACATATTTGCACAGCTAATTAAAAGCGCAAAATATTTCACTTCCATATTTTTAGCATTTGTTGCTCTCGAATGCGAGGATATTTCGGCTCCCCCTCGTCCTTCGTGGTCCTCGAGGTCCTTCGAGAGCCCTTTGGTTCCCCACTCACCCACCTGCCACGCCCTCTGCCCTTCACCCTTTGCTGCATTCGCTCGCCTTCGTCTGCTCTCGATCTTCTGCAGCTCCTCGCCACCAGGTGCAACCAAGTGGCAACGCCATCCTCTCCACCGGTCGCCGCGGTGGCTCCTCAAGATGGCTGCTCCCGGCTCCGATGGCTACACTTCCTCTTCCGCTCCTCCCTTCCCCCGCGTTCGCCTCCTCACTTCGTGTCTATTCAATTCTATTCTTCCAGTCGCCCAGTTGTCAGCCTCGATGCTGAGGAGGCTCCTTTGTTGTTCTTCTGGTAGTGGTTATTGTTGTTGTAGTGATTCCTGTTGTTCCCCTCCTTGTTACGGTTGTGTGTGTGTGTCAAGAGCACTTGTTGCCAGACAGAGACAGCAAAAGAGAGAGAACGAAACCCCGACGCCATTCGCAGTCGGTCGGCTGAAGTTGATGGGTGCAGGCGCCGCCGTTTAGCAGATAAAGGCCGTCGACGGCGTGTTGTGAATGGGTGGGATTTGAATCTGAATCGAATTCTCTTCGAGGATCCTCGAGTGGACACGGGTCAAAGGAAGA
The DNA here is from genome assembly GCA_017309665.1 of Coelopa frigida. Lineage (NCBI taxonomy): Eukaryota > Metazoa > Arthropoda > Insecta > Diptera > Coelopidae > Coelopa > Coelopa frigida. Next base: position 270,096 of record CM029562.1, read on the forward strand.
GCTGAGCGGACGAGAGCGGCTGGAGAGGATTCACTTCCTGGTTTCCACTTTCGCGGTGGTCCGGGGCCTTCAGCTGGATCGGTTGAATGAGCCAAGAACGGACCCATTACGAGGGATATCGGGAGACGGAGCGAGGACGTCGCACGCGGCCCTCATAAAGTGCGCCCAATGGACGGGAATGGCCAAAGCTCGTAAAAGAGCCAACACAACAGCCAAATTGGATCTATCGAAACGATCATGAGGGAAGGGGTGATGGGGAGAGGAGACCAAGGGGGGAAGGACGGTGGTAGACCAAAGGGGAGCGGCAGCAGACCAAGGGAGGGCGAGTGAAAAGCGAGATCGTGGCGGAAAACGACAGGAAATTCAAGTGCACAACATGAAATTCGACTGCGGACGAAAATAGCCCAGCGACGGAGGGCGGGGGGCGCGGCCGCCAGCGGGCCGGAGGGGGTGTGGTCCCATTGCCGGTGGGCCGGCGGAGGGCGGGCGACGCGGGGCCAGACAGACAGAGCGTAGACAGACGGCAGATCGCGCGAGATTCCGCGGAAATGAAGCGGATCCGATCGCATTTGTTTCCACGATCGCAATTTGCAACTCAACGGATCGTAGAAAGCGAAATTAATTCACGTTGCCTGCGCCGCTCGACCCCTCCGCCCCCTCCGCGCCCCCTCGCCCCGGTCGCAGCCGCGCACAGACAGACACCTTGGCGACAATCGCGGCCGCTGCCCGGCCCGAGGGAGGGGCGCGGGGCGGCGGCTCCCGATCGGACGAGGCGTATTTTTAGGTCGCCGTCGTCTCGTTCTCGTTGTCACAGTCGTCGTCGACGTTGGCGGCGGCAGCGACGGCGACGGCTGTCAGCGCAGGGCTAATGAGCGGGTCCCTTCGGACACGCCCCTCTCCTCCCCTCTCCATCCCCGCCCGGCCGGTGAACGGCCTGCGGGCTGCATCTGGCGATCGTTCATCAGCGGCTGATGCGGAGACAGAGGACGACGGGAGCTCGTTGGACCAAACGGAGGCTGGACTCGGCTCGACGGAGGGATTTGTATGCAGACAGACAGATGGACAGACAGACAGACAGACGGACAGACAGACGGACGGATGTTTCTTCGCCACGCGGAATTGAAAATAGATCTCGCGCTCATTGGCAGCCAACGTCTCGTGAATTCGCTAAATGACCCGTTCCGTCGGTGGTTCTCATTCCCATTTTTATTGTAGTTATTTGTTGTTGTTGCTGTTCTCTCCTATTTTATTTTCGCCTCCCATTCGCCATGAAATGTGAACCAGGGCTGCCCTGCGGATGGAGGGCGGGGGGAGAGAGCGAGGGGCGATCGAGCATTCGGCGATCGTTGACTTCGAGTTGCGACAAATTTCATTGAAATATGAATTGATGCAATTGCTGATGTTGTTGTTGTCTTGTTCTTGATGGTGTTCTTCCGATTCTCGCTATTGTTGTCGATGTTTTATCGTTGTGTCTGTTGGCCAGGTGACCATCGACCGATTGTTTGGAATTTCGTGGCCCGGTCAACGAACCCAGCCCCGAGTCCAGGTGGGGCGGATGTCGCTCGGAGTTCCGAGGAAAATCTCTTGGACGGACGCGGGGCGTGAGAAATGGATTCCCATCATCCCCCGAAATCCATTTGCGATCATCAACCTCCAGCATCAACAGGTTAAGCCGTGGCAGAAGAAGAAGACCAAACAGGCGGATTGAGAAGCTTCAGCGAAATCCAGTAGCTTCGCTTCGATCGTCGTCGATCGCAGCTTTGCGGCGAATTCAGTTGGAGCAAAGCTTCGCCCGCGACTTGGGGTCCACAAACAGGTTCCACTTTCGATCGCACTCAAGCTCTCTCTCCCTTGCTCTCTCGCTCGCTTCTTTTCACCAAAGGCCGTCGTCTTCGGCATGCGACGATCGCTCGCGAACCTGCGGACGCCGAACTGTGTCATTGTCAAGGTCGTCGTCATCGGCCGTGGTCGTGGTCGTGGTCGGACTTTCGTGGTTGGGTTGAGAAGGGGGCCTGGGGAGGGGGGCCGTCGTTCCGTCGAAATCTCTCGGAAGTCAGCGCCGAACTTTTAATTCGCTTCGGCCGAATCCTCCAACAAATGGATCTCGAAATGGAGTTTCGCTCCCCTCCCCTTACAACCCCCTCTTTCATCCCTTCCACCACTCCACAGCGGGGATTCTGTGAAATATGAGAGCTATCAAAATTGATTCAACTCAATCTGGAAAGTTTTATTTAATGATTGTTCGCACTTTGTTTGCAGAAAGCTCTCGCCTCCCTCGTTCTCGCCCTCGCAATCGCACTCGAGGAGCTTCCAAAGAGATTTTCTAGTCTAGGACGAGGGGAGGGGAGTTGAGAAGGAGGAGGAGGCGGGCTGAGTGGACCCTCAGGCAGTGTTTGCTCAGGATGGAATTCCGGAATTCATTACAAAGTTGAAAAAAGCCGAAAAATTAATTCGCGGTCCCCGGGCGAAGCAAAGAAGCAGAAGCAAAGAGGGAAGGAAGAAGAACGAAAGGATAATGAGGGAGGAGCGAGTACTTTAAGAGAAGACAGAGAAAGAGAGCACGAAGTGGAGAGCTGTGAAGAGGATGGGAGAATCGGAGATTTGCGAGGCAAGGGTCAGGCTGAGGTCAAGATCTTGAATTGTTAAAACCTCTTTCTTTCACACTCCCACACTCTCCGGCTCTTCCTTTGTTCCTCTTTGGCTATCTTTCATTGTATTCTCTTTCGCTCTGCTTTCCGCTGTTCAGAGAGCAACAACAACAACAATAAAATCCAACAACAACTCACCAGTACTTCATTAATTCTTTTGTTCGCTGTAATGAAAATTAAGTTCTTTGCCATTGTTGTTGTTGGAGGAGGAGCACACATCAAGCACAGCAACAACAACATGAAGTGCATTGACGGAGGGCGGATGGGGGGCGTGGCCGTTGGCCGCCTCTCGTGGCGCATTAAATGTTTATAATCGTCAGTGGATCGGGCGGGATTTGCGGCCGGATTAAAAGCACTTCACGGGAACTTTGTGTGAGAGAGAGAGAAGTGGGCTCGAACGATGGAAGTCCAGAAAGAGTCGTCCATTCGAGGCCTCACTGTGACTACAGTTGTTTTAGCAAAATCCCCTCACTCCGCCCCAGTCTCTTCCTGTCATCTCGAGCATTTTAAAAAATTCATCAACAATGTTTTATTTATCCTTTGATTTCCTCACCCACTCGAACATCAACTCGAGGACGCGTTTCTCGCGAACCTCACGATGACCTCAAAATAGAAATCGAATCCCGCTCGACTGACGAAGGGAACCTGTTTCAATAACAACAATAAAACAACAAATGCCTCCAGGATCTCGACCGAATTCCACTCAAGGTCGTCTCGAAGGAAGGCGAAGAAGACGGCGTGCCAGCTGCAAAACAGAGCCGAAAACTCCGTTCCATATGCACGGTGATGAGCAGGGAAGGGCGGGGGGCGTGGTCCACTGCTGCGCTCAGCCAAGTGTCAACCGATTGCGATTGCGCAACATTCGCCTCGTTGCGAAACCCCGCGGTCGAGATCGGAGCGAAGGCGTTTTATGGATTTCGTTTTTAATGATTTTTTAATTCGCGATTCAAGAGGTCTAAAGGAGGGATGAGGCTCAGGAGGAAGATCATGAAGGAGTCGACATCTTCTTTAAACGATATCCAGGTGTTTCGGAGATATTCTGATCGGATCAATGGGTTGTCACTGGGAAGCATCGAGAAGAATTCGAAATTGAAGCGGACAATAACAATAAACAATAACATAAACAATAACATAATCAACAACAAATTGTATTTTCAACTGACTCCGACGAGATTCAATTTGAATGGAATCGAATGAAAACCAGTCGCAGATCAATTGGCAAATCTCACGAAGCCATCGATCGATCGATCTCGATCGTGAGGGGCGGCGGAGGGAGACGAAATAATGCGAATCGGTGTCAAAGTCAAAGTCGTGGAGCCGAGGGGGAGACGCCGAGTGCCAGAGAAGAAGAAGCAGACGAAGACGACGACGAAATCAAAGCCGATGAAGAAGAGGCAGCACGAGTCAGAGGTTCAAGTTGAAGACGAAGCCATCGACGAAGCAGCTGATGGGATTATGAGTGAGAAAGAAGAAGCAATCGCATGAGGAAGCAGAATCCAATGTTGATGGTGATGAAGAAGAAGTATCGGGGGAGCTTCGTAATTGGTTTCCACTGTCTTCGGGCGTCGATTTCGTTGTCGGTTTCACGGAAGCGCCATCAATTATAAATGGCCGAAATGTCTGCCGGCAATAGCATGTTATCGTGTTGTTGTTGCCGTTGTTGTTGTTATCGTTGTTCTTGTTGTTGTCTCCGCCGACGCAGACATGGTTTTAAAATCTTCCCAAAGATGGCGCTCGACCCCCCTCGTCCCCGACGACGATCGGGTCCGGAGCCCGAAGCCGAGTTGTTCAAATATTGAAGAGCCTCGGGCGCCGACATGTGTTGGCGACACCTGGCGGCCGATGGGGTGACGAGGGAGGGGCGTCATTAGATGATGAAGAACACGTCCCTAACGAGAACGAGATATGCAGAGAGAGATGGAGCGAGAGACATATGAAGAGAGGGAGAGGGGCGAAAGAATGATTGCCATGTGCCTGAAATTAGCTCCGAATTTTATCACCCGAAAAGAAGATTTTAAACCGCGACAAGAAACGTGTTTCATAAACAATAACAAAAACTACGATTATTACTCGCCTCTAATTGTTGTGATTAGTTTGGCTCGGCTGCTTCCTCTTCTTCGACGACGACTTCGTTTTGACGGCTTCGTCGATGGCCGGATCCGGATCAAAGAGACCGCCAGACGTTCGTCCCCCCCCCCCCATGGCACTTCTCGGCCGCCCACCGCATGGCGACCAACCAACTCACACACACACACACACTCGTCACACTTCATGCACTTGTGGATGAAACCAACACACGCACGCACGCACGCACACACACTGATGTGGTTGAAGGCAAGATATTTCGCGGTCGTTTTGATTAACATTTGGATGCACTGGCCTGGCCAACAACAACAACAACTAATACCACACATCATCAACAACAACAACAATGTGTGGCATTCTTATCGTTGAGATATTGTTGTCGTTGTTGCTGGTACTGTTGCCGTTTCTGTCAATCAGAACCGAAGCTATCGAAGTGGATTGAATTGAATTTCGAGGAGCAACATTTTCACGCCGATCTCTCATTAATTAAATTGCGTATCCGTCCGGCTGCGTCCAAGTCGACGAAGAATGTGTGTGTTTGAGTTTTCACTGTGTGTGTTTGTGCGTGTGTGTTTGAGTCCAGCGCACCCAACGACCTGTGACTAGTGACGTTCCAATACCAGTATGAGGCCGAAGCTAGTAGTCGAAAAAAAATCGGTGCGAAAAGAAGTAATCGGGTTTAAAAGTCGGTATAGTCGTACTCACTTCACATATACATACATAAACATACACACGAAAACCTGCACTTTTAGCACCTCTAGAAACTACTAAACCATTTTGGAATAGTGATTGGAGTAAGCATACGATTAACCAAAATTTGCAACTGTTTTAAAATCACTCACTTTAACCACGCCCCCGTTTTTGACCACTCCCCCTTTTTGGCCACGCCCCTTATTGGCCACGCCCCTTTTCGATTTAAGATTTCCATGAAAAATTGACTGAATTTTGAAATTTTCCGAAAATTGCCTGAATTTTGAAATTTTGAATAATTTGCCTAAATTATGAAATTTTTAAAAATTACGTCACGAATTAACGTCCTTTTCGCAAAATAACGCGTATTTACGGAGATATGAACGATTTAAGATTTCAATGAAAAATTGCATATATTATGAAATTTTTAAAAATTTTATAGTTCGTCACGAATTAACGTCCTTTTCGCAAAATAACGCGTATTTACGGAGATATGAACGATTTAAGATTTCCATGAATAATTGCCTAAATTATGAAATTATTAAAAATTTTATAGGTCGTCACGAATTAACGTCCTTTTCGCAAAATACGCGTATTTACGGAGATATGAACGATTTAAGATTTCCATGAAAAATTGCATAAATTATGAAATTTTTAAAAATTTTATAGGTCGTCACGAATTAACGTCCTTTTCGCAAAATAACGCGTATTTACGGAGATATGAACGATTTAAGATTTCCATGAAAAATTGCATAAATTATGAAATTTTTAAAAATTTTATAGGTCGTCACGAATTAACGTCCTTTTCGCAAAATAACGCGTATTTACGGAGATATGAACGATTTAAGATTTCCATGAAAAATTGCATAAATTATGAAATTTTCAAAAATTTTATAGGTCGTCACGAATTAACGTCCTTTTCGCAAAATAACGCGTATTTACGGAGATATGAACGATTTAAGATTTCAATGAAAAATTGCATAAATTATGAAATTTTCAAAAATTTTATAGGTCGTCACGAATTAACGTCCTTTTCGCAAAATAACGCGTATTTACGGAGATATGAACGATTTAAGATTTCAATGAAAAATTGCATAAATTATGAAATTTTAAAAAATTTTATAGGTCGTCACGAATTAACGTCCTTTTCGCAAAATAACGCGTATTTACGGAGATATGAACGATTTAAGATTTCAATGAAAAATTGCATATATTATGAAATTTTTAAAAATTTTATAGGTCGTCACGAATTAACGTCCTTTTCGCAAAATAACGCGTATTTACGGAGATATGAACGATTTAAGATTTCCATGAAAAATTGCATATATTATGAAATTTTTAAAATTTTATAGGTCGTCACGAATTAACGTCCTTTTCGCAAAATAACGCGTATTTACGGAGATATGAACGATTTAAGATTTCATGAAAAATTGCATATATTATGAAATTTTTAAAAATTTTATAGGTCGTCACGAATTAACGTCCTTTTCGCAAAATAACGCGTATTTACGGAGATATGGACGATTTAAGATTTCAATGAAAAATTGCATATATTATGAAATTTTTAAAAATTTTATAGTTCGTCACGAATTAACGTCCTTTTCGCAAAATAACGCGTATTTACGGAGATATGAACGATTAAGATTTCAATGAAAAATTGCATAAATTATGAAATTTTTAAAAATTTTATAGGTCGTCACGAATTAACGTCCTTTTCGCAAAATAACGCGTATTTACGGAGATATGAACGATTTAAGATTTCCATGAAAAATTGCCTAAATTATGAAATTTTTAAAAATTTTATAGGTCGTCTCGAATTAACGTCCTTTTCGCAAAATAACGCGTATTTACGGAGATATGAACGATTTAAGATTTCCATGCAAATTGCATAAATTATGAAATTTTTAAAAATTTATAGGTCGTCACGAATTAACGTCCTTTTCGCAAAATAACGCGTATTTACGGAGATATGAACGATTTAAGATTTCAATGAAAAATTTGCATAAATTATGAAATTTTTAAAAATTTTATAGGTCGTCACGAATTAACGTCCTTTTCGCAAAATAACGCGTATTTACGGAGATATGAACGATTTAAGATTTCAATGAAAAATTGCATAAATTATGAAATTTTTAAAAATTTTATAGGTCGTCACGAATTAACGTCCTTTTCGCAAAATAACGCGTATTTTACGGAGATATGAACGATTAAGATTTCCATGAAAAATTGCATAAATTATGAAATTTTCAAAAATTTTATAGGTCGTGACGAATTAACGTCCTTTTCGCAAAATAACGCGTATTTACGGAGATATGAACGATTTAAGATTTCCATGAAAAATTGCATATATTATGAAATTTTTAAAAATTTTATAGGTCGTCACGAATTAACGTCCTTTTCGCAAAATAACGCGTATTTACGGAGATATGAACGATTTAAGATTTCCATGAAAAATTGCCTAAATTATGAAATTTTTAAAAATTTTATAGGTCGTCTCGAATTAACGTCCTTTTCGCAAAATAACGCGTATTTACGGAGATATGAACGATTTAAGATTTCAATGAAAAATTGCATATATTATGAAATTTTTAAAAATTTTATAGTTCGTCACGAATTAACGTCCTTTTCGCAAAATAACGCGTATTTACGGAGATATGAACGATTTAAGATTTCCATGAAAAATTGCATATATTATGAAATTTTTAAAAATTTTATAGGTCGTCACGAATTAACGTCCTTTTCGCAAAATAACGCGTATTTACGGAGATATGAACGATTTAAGATTTCAATGAAAAATTTGCATAAATTATGAAATTTTTAAAAATTTTATAGGTCGTCACGAATTAACGTCCTTTTCGCAAAATAACGCGTATTTACGGAGATATGAACGATTTAAGATTTCAATGAAAAATTGCATAAATTATGAAATTTTCAAAAATTTTATAGGTCGTCACGAATTAACGTCCTTTTCGCAAAATAACGCGTATTTACGGAGATATGAACGATTTAAGATTTCCATGAAAAATTGCATAAATTATGAAATTTTCAAAAATTTTATAGGTCGTCACGAATTAACGTCCTTTTCGCAAAATAACGCGTATTTACGGAGATATGAACGATTTAAGATTTCCATGAAAAATTGCATATATTATGAAATTTTTAAAAATTTTATAGGTCGTCACGAATTAACGTCCTTTTCGCAAAATAACGCGTATTTACGGAGATATGAACGATTTAAGATTTCCATGAAAAATTGCATAAATTATGAATTTTTTAAAAATTTTATAGGTCGTCACGAATTAACGTCCTTTTCGCAAAATAACGCGTATTTACGGAGATATGAACGATTTAAGATTTCCATGAAAAATTGCATATATTATGAAATTTTTAAAAATTTTATAGGTCGTCACGAATTAACGTCCTTTTCGCAAAATAACGCGTATTTACGGAGATATGAACGATTTAAGATTTCCATGAAAAATTGCATAAATTATGAATTTTTAAAAATTTTATAGGTCGTCACGAATTAACGTCCTTTTTGCAAATAACGCGTATTTACGGAGATATGAACGATTTAAGATTTCCATGAAAAATTGCATATATTATGAAATTTTTAAAAATTTTATAGGTCGTCACGAATTAACGTCCTTTTCGCAAAATAACGCGTATTTACGGAGATATGAACGATTTAAGATTTCCATGAAAAATTGCATAAATTATGAATTTTTTAAAAATTTTATAGGTCGTCACGAATTAACGTCCTTTTTGCAAAATAACGCGTATTTACGGAGATATGAACGATTTAAGATTTCAATGAAAAATTGCATAAATTATGAAATTTTTAAAAATTTTATAGGTCGTCACGAATTAACGTCCTTTTCGCAAAATAACGCGTATTTACGGAGATATGAACGATTTAAGATTTCAATGAAAAATTGCATATATTATGAAATTTTTAAAAATTTTATAGGTCGTCACGAATTAACGTCCTTTTCGCAAAATAACGCGTATTTACGGAGATATGAACGATTAAAGATTTCAATGAAAAATTTGCATAAATTATGAAATTTTAAAAATTTTATAGGTCGTCACGAATTAACGTCCTTTTCGCAAAATAACGCGTATTTACGGAGATATGAACGATTTAAGATTTCCATGAAAAATTGATCAGAATGAGATATATTTTTATTATTATTTTACTAAAACATAATATTTTTGCTTAATATTTTTGTTTCAAGATTCTCTTATTTGCAATCTATTTATATAACATTAACACATTAATAACATCTATTTATATTTATTTATAAAAAAATAAGGTACACATGTTTATTAAACGCTCTCCAAAATCAAATCAAAAGTCCACAGAAATAATCAACTTCGATTCGAATTAGTCGGAACCCTGCGAGAAAGAAGAAGAAGAAGCGATCCATCCATCCAACCTGATCCATCAGGAGACTGAAGAGGAGGAGGAGAGAAGAGTTGAAGCTTCAATTAGGCCTATCGATCGCTCGTTCACCGGTCGTCTTCACGAAGACGACACAGAAGAAGAAGAAGCCGAAACCCCGAAGGACGACAGAGCGATTAAATTTGGATCGGAAAATGATTTGTGAAGGGCAGAAGGTGTTGGTTGAGCAGCGGCTGATGCTCAACAGGTGCGAGAATGTGGTAACAATTCCCATTGACAACAACAATAGACATGACAACAACACTAATCATAATAACACCAACAACAGCTACTGCGCCAACAACAACAACAACAACTATCATAAGTAGCAGTAACAAAGCAAACACGACAATGTAAACAAAAGAAGAATCAGCAGACGACGACGACGACGACGACGACGACGACGACGACGAAGTCGAGCTGTTGGTCAACGATCGATGCAGCGCGAGAGAGGGTGGCGGAGTGTCGTCGTGATCGTTGCTGACCACGCCAACATGTGTAACCGCAACAACAACAACAACAATGGCAAACAACCGACAACAAACAAACAGCCAGACGGACGGACGGATGAGAGCAAAGTCGAATCAGTGGAGGAGAAGAAGCGTCAACCGAAAATACGCAACAGTCGTGAGAGAGGGGGGGAGAAAGAGAGCGAGAGGGATGGCAAAAGAGAGAGTGGGAGGGGGGCGACGAGTGACGCCCTCAGACACTTGAGCGCAGCCGATCGCGATCGCGCTCAGATGTCGCGCGGCGATCAACGGAAGCGGACGGATTCATTCAAATCGAGAGAAGCGAAGTCGCGACATCAGCGCCAGACCGATCGGCGATCGCAGCTCGTGAATAGTGAATAATAATACTGAAGAGTGAATAGTCATTGGCGAAGATCAATGAAATATCGGAAATAGAGCGAATACAACCACAAAAACACGCACGCGATCGTGGTCTAGTGAATGGTCGTGGTCGTGGAAATCGGGGCAATCGCGAGTGATCGACAGAGGTGACGAGCGAAAGATGAGAAATTGACTCAATCAATCGAGAAATCAAATGCAAACACGATCGCGAGGTGATCGCGAGACCTGTAAATATGAAGCGCGCCCTTCCGCCCCTGGGGCTGGTGCTCGTCCTGCTCCTGCTGCTGCCCCACGAGTCCTCGGCGAAGGACCTCGTCTGCCAGATCATCGAGGCGAATCGGTTCGTGTGCGAGACGCACGAGGTTCGCACTGCTGACGGCTACGTTCTGACGCTGCACCGGATCCCGCCGCGCAACGGGACCTCGCGCTTCCGCCCCTTCGTCCTGATGCACGGCCTGATCGGCTCCGCGGCCGACTTCGTGCTGCCGGGGCGCGCGCGCTCGCTCGGCTGCCTGCTGCACGAGCAGGGCTTCGACGTGTGGCTGCCGAACGCGCGCGGCACGACCTACTCGAAGCGCCACCGGGGCCTCGACTCGTCGGCGCCCGGCTTCTGGAACTTCACCTGGCACGAGATCGGCGTCCACGACCTGCCCGCCGTCGTCGACCACGTGCTGGCCGCGACGCGCCAGCCCCAGCTGCACTACGTCGCCCACTCGCAGGGCTCGACGACGCTCCTCGTGCTGCTCTCGGAGCGGCCCGAGTACAACGCGCGCATCGCTTCGGCGTCGCTGCTGGCGCCGGTCGCGTTCCTCGCGAACCTGCGCAGCCCGCCGCTGCGGCTGCTGGCGGCCGAGAGCGAGAGGATCGATGTATGTCGCCCTCTCTTTCTTCCTGCCCTTTCACCACTCACACCCACTCCGATCTCCCTTAATCTGGCAGCTCCTTCATTGTTCCCCCCATTATTCACTATTGTAATCCTTCGAGTGTTTCGAAGCGACCACGCCCCCCCCGCCCCCCCGCCCCCCCCAACCGCCCAATACCACAATAACACAAGCGTTTCCTTTGTTTCTTCCCGTTTCCGGATCCGCTTCCGGTCGCCGCTGTCTCTGGATGGGATTTTGAATTTGAATTTTTCTCGCGCAATTGGATGCAATATTCCAAACAATTGCCCGTTGGCGCCCTGCCACGCCCCCAACCGCACCGACACCCACACCATCGCAATCGCAATCGCCATCGCCATCGCCATCACCAACACCATCGAATGGATCGTAGGCGCTCCTAAATCACCTGGGATTACACGAACTTTTTCCATCGACCGCCCTAAATCAACTGGGCGGGCATCTGCTGTGCGGGCCGGGGGCGCCCACGCAGAACCTGTGCATGCTGGCGACCTATCTGTCCGTCGGCTTCAGCGACTTCCAAATGGATCGGGTGAGTACGGCTACAACAACAATAGCACTAACAGCAACACCATCTACAATAACAAGTCCGAGTCGAGTGGAAGATAACTTCAGAAACTAACAACTTTTATTGCACTCAAGAGTTGAGCCTGTCTCACTCACTCCGACTCGCCGCCTCTCCCTCTTACTTATGGCCTTCGGGCCGAGGGTCGCTCGGAGTTATTTAAATTTGCATTTCAAGTGCGGGGCGGGGGGGTGTAGCAGGAATCGAAACTAAAGCAAGTTTGTGAAATTGTCTTTTACTTTGTGGGGGGCGTCGGAAAAAACGCCGGAAAAAGATTTAAGAGGTGCCAAAGACGCTGCCAGGAAGAGAGCAGGATGCGGAAATTACCTTTGAGACCGCTGTCGGAAGACACAGCGAGTGGAGTGGAGTGGACCGGGGCTGGATCCAGGACGATGGTTTCGTGGCAAGAAGATCCTCCTTTTCAGGGAAATGAAGAGAAGGAAGCCCAAGCAATCGGATAAGATTAGGTCATAGGTCGAAATAATACTCGTCTATACCTCTATCTTTCCACTCTCAAGGTGTCGTCGGCTCCGGGATCCTGGAGATCGGGCCCTGGAATTGGGCTCCGGCCCTGCAAATCGATTTGTATGCTGCGGCGTATTGCGTTACATAAATATCAAGTGGCACCTCGAGATCTCATAAATTTCCGCCGCCTCCTGAGCCAAAAGTACAATTTAACAAAAGGATTCGCCGCCCTCGAGTTCCGTGGGATTTCCTCGAAGACTCCTTCGCAAGTTCTGAGCGAGGTGGGAGGGGGAGGGGGCGAAATAAAAAGGAAATATTAAAGGAGATAAAAACGAATAAGTTTCAAATAAAATCCTTTCTCGGTTCAAACACAAGCAGCCAACAATAAAAACGGTTTTGTGCGCCACACAAACGCACACTCACATATGTGCACACGAGCACACACACACACATAAACTCAGGGGAGCATCTGCATGCTTGTGTTTAAATGTCGTTCGGGGCCGGAGAAGAAGAAGAAGAAGGACCGGAACCAGGACCAAACGACGAGCAGCGGGTCGAGGTCCTGCCATAAAGTAGTTCCACTTTCAGCAGGTATTATACGCCTAAGCCCCGTCTCCTTGCGGCCAGCACCGCCCCCTCTCCGGCCCGGCCACGCCCCCTTCCGAGGCACTTATGGCCAGCGCCGAAAGGATCCCGATCCCCATTTGAATGCCACATTTTATTTAATATGATTTAAGTCCAAATGAGAGTCCTCCTCGTTCCCGCCTGGCTGCGTCGTGTGCTCACATGTCGTTGTCGTCGTCTCTCTCCCATCTCTCTCTCCCCTCTCTTTGACCCTCTGTCCCTCTCCTTCTCCCTCTCGGTCCATGTGATAAGGAGCATTTGTAGTTCCAGGCCAATTGTTATTGGGGCTGCAACATTTATTCGAGATTCGTGCGACCCCGAAGCAGCCCCGGGTGAGCGGAGAGAGGGGGAGGGGCGAGGGGCGAGGGGAGGTCGGTTCGGACACGCTCCACCGTTCGAGGGTCGAATTTCCAGGAGGTGTTTGATTTTTAATGCGTGTTCGGGGCGATGTTTTTATCATGGGGGAGGGCGTTTGTGGGAGGGTTCGAGGGGGCGGACGAAGGAGGTCGGATCGTCGACAGGTCACAGGTGGGTCGTTAGGTTTGAACGATGGATATTTACAGCCGGCCGAAGGTGGGTCCAAGGATAAACTTCGGAGGACGAGAACTGAATGGGATTTCTCAGGATTAATGCAGGGAAATTTATCGGGTTGTTTGTGACCCCGCCCCCCGGAGACCCCTCGGCGAAGGTCTTCGAGACGCCACAGGTGGCCTCCGAGGGGAAGGTCCCCTGAGAGAGGCTCGATTAAGGACCTTCCCGTCGACCCACTTCATTTCGACAGTCCTGCGGTGATCCCGACCCGGCTGCGACAACATGGCGCCATGTCAATACGTCATCTTCTCCCTCTTTCTCCCTCTCTCTCTCTGTCTGTGACGCAGTCGTGCGGTCGCGATGAAAGCCACGACACACGTGACCCTCGTTTCCGGCGTGTCCGCTGTCACTGGGAGCTGCTGCTACTGTCGAGCCAAAGGGAGTCCACAGGACGAACGGAGAACGAGGCGCACACAGGACGAGGCGTCCGCGCAAAAACGCTCCAAAGACGGGCTGCCAGAGGACGAGCAGCCGAGGAGTCGAAGGTGAGCGACCAGAAGAACAAAGACGAGGAGCCGATAGAGGAGGACAAAGGACGAGGAGCTGAGGAGACTGGCGGAGACCACATACTAATGTCGAGCATATTGCAGGATGATGTCAAAGTTCTCCGTTCCCGAAGTCGTCGTTGGCCCGGTCCAAGGGGCGAAAGGGGGCGTGGCCGGGGTTGGAGACGAGTCTCCGTTTGTTTTTGCGCTTCCCGCTCGGGCGCAAACAAAGAATAAACACCGGGAACGAATAAAAGTCCCCGAAGGGCTACTTGCTGCAAAAAGAAACCGTCAGACGCCCCCCTCTTCTTCTTCCCCTCCCCTTTTCACCACCCTTCTGTCGCTTCCTTCCCTCCCAGCGGGCTGTGACACATAGTGGAATTTTTCCTGCTCCTCCTCGCCGTGGTCCTCGCAGACGCCTCCGTCGCTCGCTCCGTTTCCGGGTTACGTTCGAAAGTTGTGCGCATATTTTTGTTTTGATGTTTATTTGATCTGATGGTTCCTCGCCCCACGCCCCTCGGTCGCGTCGATGCAGCCCCAGTGGACCGGAAGCGCACCCACGATAACGTCTCCAGGGCCGTATGCAAAGACAGACAGACAGACAGAGAGAGAGAGAGAGATGGACCGACAGACGCTCGGACGGACGGACAGATGGAGCTCGAACTTGAGCGAATGGCTGCAGCAGGTCCTCGCCGAAGAAACGAACGGACATATTTTCCAAACACTTGCACCCCGAGCGAAAGAGAGGGAGAGAGAGAGAAGGAGATGGAGAAGAACAGAGAGAGACGGAATAATGTGGAATCTCGCCACTCGACTCCCGGGAATTCAAAGATTTTTAGTTTATTTTAAAGATTTCCACTTTCTTCCTGCCTTGTGCCTTCTCTCTATCTCTCTCACTCTCTCTCTCTGTCTCTCTGTCTCCCTCCATCTCACTCTCTCCCTCTTTGTGACTGTCTCTCTCTCTTTCGGACTCCTCTGTTGTTTTCCTAGATATTGCACACTTCATTGGAGTCAGAAATTGAAAATTTATGTGTTCGAGTCGTGGCTGACCCGGGGCTTCGAGTGTCGTCCTTTCGTCCTTTCGAGCAGTGCGAGGGGGCGGGGAGGTCGTCGTGACGTCCCTGTGACTGTGTGTGTGTGTGTTAGTTTGTTTCGAAAGTGTTCCGATCACACAAAGCACGGGAGAGAGATAAAAGTCGAGCGAATCAAGTCGCGAGCGAGGACGAGGCGGAGGCGGCTCCGGCGGAAATTGAAGGGATATAAGGACGAAGAGCCAATCGAGGGCAGGCGATTGAATCTGGTCCCATGTGACGGGGGCCCTCGGCCGATTCGGAATCACTTTGGCGCCGTCGAAAGCTTTTCCATTAGCGAAGAATTCAATCTCACTCTCTCTCTCTCTCACGAGTTCCTCCTCACTCACACTCGTTGCCCTCTTTCCAGAGCCTCTTCCCGCGCATTTTCGAGACGACCCCGGCCGGCATCTCGCGCAAGCAGTTCCAGCACTTTGGCCAACTGATCACCTCGGGTGAGTTCCCCTCTCCTCCCCCTCGGGACGATTTATGATCGTGCGATCGTTGCAGGCAAGTTCCAGCAGTACGACTACAAGTCGAAGGCCGAGTACATGCGGCGCTACCGGCGGAAGACGCCGCCCGAGTACGACCTGCGCAACGTCCGCGTCCCCCTCCAGCTCTTCTACGGCACGCGGGACCTCCTCATGGCCAAGCAGGTAATCGGGGTGAATCGGGGCAGCTCGTCGATGGCAGGGGTGGGCAATCGACCACGTACGACATGGGAACCGAACAAACTCGGCCTCAGCTTCATCGCGGAGGTCGCGTCGTAAACTGTGGCGATTTATCGATAACGACATCGGTTCCCACAGCGGAAGAAGCCAATCGCACGACGGCCCGACCCGCCCGACTCAGGGTCACGTGACAAACATCTTCGCGAGCGTCGGCGGGCGTCACGTCCCAGGTTCGGGCGCGAGCAACGACGGCAATCGGTCGGTGACGTCTTCCCCGCGCGCCGCGCTGATGATGCATGCTGCGCACGCGCCTCGGCCGACTCGCGAATTCGGGTTTCCGCTCACGTGCGGAGGCAACAACATTTGTACGGTCGGCCAGCAGATGGTGGCCGTATTGAGGAAACATGTGGACAATGCCGTGGAATGTCTGTCGCTGTCACTCATCCGCCACCTGCGCCGCCTCCCGGAAGATTTCTCATGCTTTTTATCCTTGCAGGACGTCATCCGGCTCACCCAGCAGCTGGAGAACGCGCGCTACACGCTGCACGAGCTGCGCGGCTTCAACCACATCGACCTGCTCTACTCGACCGAGGCGCCGCGCTTCATCTACAAGAAGATCCTCAGCGAGACCAAGCGCTTCTACAGCTGAGCACCCGAGCGCCTGGCCAAAGGCTCTTCTTCATAGATTTAGAGAGTAGTGCTCGGATGTAGCTTAAGTTTTGTAAATGGTTCCAAAACAGTATTCTTTATTTTCACATCAGTAAGATCCCCAATTATTATTACAAAACAATATATAATTTTAATATTATAATTCATAGACTTAGACTGTAAGTAGACTCTAAATAATAGTGCTTTAAACGTTAGGTTCTACAATTGAAGAGTTAGCGAGTAGTACGGTCTGGGATTCTGCGTCTGGAGCAAACCGCTCACTTTCTCAGACAGTTCTCGGGGTTTCGATTTAGACATTTATGTATTTCTTTACTCATTTAAGACATATGCGATGCTTGCAGTGAAATAGAATTAAGACCGTGTAACATTGGAGATGGAAGAGGAGCGAATCCGTGTGAAGTGTAAAAGGAAACGAGCAGTAAAGTAAACTAGTTCGAA
The DNA here is from genome assembly GCA_017309665.1 of Coelopa frigida. Classification (NCBI taxonomy): domain Eukaryota; kingdom Metazoa; phylum Arthropoda; class Insecta; order Diptera; family Coelopidae; genus Coelopa; species Coelopa frigida. Next base: position 287,291 of record CM029562.1, read on the forward strand.
AAATGGAATTGTTTTGCCTGTAGGTGGGAGTCGCGGAGTCGCGAGTCGGGCTTCGGGCTTCGGGCGACGCAACGAAGTTAACTCAGTTCGAAGCCCACGCCCGACTGTATCGCATACAGCAGCTTCTCGCGCATCTGCTCCTCGGACTTGAAGGGCGGCAGCTTGAGCAGGTTCGTGCAGGTGCTCGCCGTGGGCAGGCGCTCCATGTCGCCGGCGTTCTGGATGAAGAAGGGCGGGTCCAGGTCCTGCAATGAAAGCGAATGGTCAGCGATTGTCCCGAGCTCGAGGCCAGTCAACCACAACCCACCTTGAAGCCGAGCAGAGGCGGCCGGGAGCAGCTCGTCACGAACTTCAGCAACTGCCTGCGCTGCAAGTCGTTGAAGTTCTCCAGCGCCGACCAGAAGCAGACGATCGACGGGTGCTCCGGGCTGTATTCGCCCCCGTACTTGCAGTGCCTCTTGAGGTCCTCCAGGTCGATGGGGATCTCGGCGCCCGATATGAGGATCTGCAGCTCCTTGTTGCTGAACATGTAGAGCCACTCGACGGGCAGCACGTTCGACAGGCCCTTGCGGAAGGCGACGCAGTGCTGCCGGATCTGCACGTTCAGCTTGTAGTCGGCCATCAGCTGCAGGTATTCAATGCGGTTGGAAGAAGTGACGGGGATGCTCTGGCCGTTCGGCTTCAGCTCCACCACCTGCGTGTGGCCCAACGAGCTGCTGGCCACCGTGAAGTCCAGGTTGAGCTCGCTCACGTCGCCCTCGTAGTCCTTGAGGTAGAGCAGGTTCTTGTACAGCTCCGGGTCGAGCGAGGCGAGCTGATGTATGTCCACGTCGGAGTACTTGCCCGCCAGCTTGGTGAGGAAGAACTCCGCCAGCGGCAGCTCCACCAGCAGGTTCTCGTAGATCGCCTTGCCGAGGATGCGGCCGATGAAGTAGTAGTGCTTCTCGAAGTCCAACACCAGGTCGCCCACGTTGGGGTTCGGATACAGTTTGTTGTCGGTTGTGACCCTGCGGGAGTGAGGCCAGAGTATTAGTATAAATCGAGAACCAAACAAGGTTGTCAACGCACATGAAGAAGCCACGGTTCGGGTCGAAGGCGGTTTTGATGAGCTCCGAGAGGAACTCGCGAAAGACGCCGCCGCCGTCGATGCCCGCCTCGTCCAGCCCCAAGGAAGACACGAACTGCACGCGGAACTTCAGTCGCAGATCGGGTTCTGCAAGGGAACAGACAGTTAGAAAGCGAAGGCTTTGAGCTGGGGAGTTGCTTGCCATTCTCCGGTCGCAACTTGTCGTAGGCGTCCTCGTACAGATGCGTTCTGCGCACCGTGAGCATTATGGAGGGTCCCTGCAGGAAGGCCTGCAGGTGTCCCTGCACCCGCATCTTGTCGGCTGCCACCAGTCCCTGCAGGATGCCGACCCGCTTGCTGAACGCCACCACGAACGGGATCTCCCGGAGGATCGTTATGGAGCGGATCTGCTTCGTGGACATCGGCGGGCCGTTCTCGAAGTCCTCGCGGGTGAAGTCGCGGATCGGCTGGAAGGGGCGAATTCCGCGGGTGCGACTGCCACGCGTCAGGGGCAGGTCGGTGGGCCTGTCCAGAGGCAGGTCCAGGCGACTCACGGTCCAGTGCGAGTCCGGGCAGAAGCCGAGGCGCAGATCGCGCGTGTGTATTTGATTGAGCACGAAGACGACGACCTTCAGCAGGTTGGCCCAGATCTGCTTCTGCTGCTTGATCTTCTTGTCGTCCGAATCGGAGCGGCCCAGCACGAAGCGGTAGTGCTCGTTCAGGTTGGAGCGCGTCTCGGGGAAGGCCAGCTCAACGAGGCCCAGCGAAATGTCCTTCAGCGTCTTCGAGAGCTGCACGATTTCCGCAATGGAGAAGGGCATCAGTCGCATGTGGGTCGTGCGGTGCTGCGTCAGCTTCTCGATCAGCAGCGCCGACTCGTCGCCGAACTCAGCGTCGTGCAGGGTGGGCAGGAGCCTGCCGAAGAGCATGCAGAAGGTGGCCAGCAGGGATATTGTGTGTTCGACGCCGTTCTGCTTTGCTGATGGAGCGAATAGTTAGATTAACGAGACGTTCAGGGGGATTTGTAGAAGCTACTTACGCACGACGCCCTTGGAAATAAGTATAAGTGGGGCGGAGAAGCCCAGCTGGCTGGACTGAGCCGCCAGGGTGAACCACACCGATCGGATGAAGTTGGGCATGAAGGCCAACGAATAGAGGAGCCTGCCAAAGTGTGTTAAAGTATTGATCTGAGCGGGTTTGCGAAGTGGATCCACTCACTTGTATTCGAATATGGCCATCTTGTTGTAGATCATCAGGTTGTGACAGACTTCGCACAGAGCATACAGCACAGTGGCGTTGTTCAAATACTGTTCCACGTTCTGGACGATTACCTCCACGCGCTGAGCATCGTTCAACAGCTCCACGCACTCCAGCAAGCATTCCTTTTCCACCGTGCTCAGCTGCGTCGACGCTGGTTCGCTGCCATCCGCATCGGTCTGATTTCGTCTGCTGTAATGCTCGTCCTCGTCTTCATCCTCGTCCTCGTCTGTGGAGTCATCGTCGTCGCTGCGTTGGTGGTGGGTGGTGAACCGCAACGTGGACTTTGGCAGTTGTAGAATTCTTGGCGAGATTTCGGCAACCAGCTTGATGTAGTCACAGAGGAGATCCTTTGAGTTGAGAACGTCTGCGAAAACATTATTTATAGTCATTGCGACCCTAACAACAAGGCCAAGCAAACCTAATTGTTTCCGGTCCAGTATCAAGATTGCGTTCAGCAAATAACTGCTGAAAATAGACTCTTGTTTCTCCTCCCCGGCCGTCGAGTGCGGCGCCCCGTCCACCTGCATCTTCTCGACCTCCCTCGTCTCGGCGGTCAGCTGCTGCAACGACCTGATCAAGTATTCAAACGGAAAGTCCGGGTGTTCGGCCAAACAAGGCAGGATGAAGTTCCGAATGGGGTCGGTGAACTTGATGGAGAGGATATGTTTCGTGAATGACTGGCATATGACGCTGCCGTAGGAGAAGCCGCGGTTCGACAGAATGAGTGGACGCAGGATCATTTGGAAGAGCGCCTCCGACACCTGATTGGGCGCGTGCAGTGTCTCGCCATCCAGCGGTGGACACTTCTCCTCCAGGATGCGGCGCACCCGCTGGAAGTACTGCCGCTCCACCAGGTAGCGGAACACCTGGTCCAAGTAGGACTTCACCAGCGAGCTGTCCTCGATGAAGCGCTCCACCGTCGCCTCCGACGTGAAGGTCTCCAGCATGCGCATGGGGATGGCCTGCGCAGCGTTCGGCACCGTCAGCTGCTCGATGCACAGGATCATCAGCTTCTTCAGGCGATGCAGCCAGATGAACTCACTGACGGCGTTCTGCAGGATCTTGCTGGGATTGCGGAGAATGAATTGGCACACTTCGATCTGTGGGAGAATCGGTTATTTAGGGAACAATTCGAAATTGGAGTGTGCCTACCAAGCGTTCGCTGTCCTTGAGCTCCTTGTGGTTGTAGAAGAATATAATCCGCCGCAGCAGATACGACAGGTTCTCGTCCTCCGCCAGTTTGTCGCGGTGCGTGCGCATGAACTCGTCGAACGCCTCGCGCTCCTGCCGTTTGCGGCGCTGGCGGTAGATGAACGAGCGTGTGTACGACTGCAGCACGACGGCGCCGTTGTTCTGCTGGCGCAGCTCATTGCGCTTCTGGCGCTCCTGCTGGGCTTTGCGGATGACGGTTTCGCGGTCGCAGGTCTGGGAGGCCCCGCCGAGGTTCTGAATCGGACGACGACGGTACTCGCCGTCGAATCCGAACATGTTCCCGGATGAGTTCTGAGGGTGAAAACTATGTCCAATGGCCTCCTGAGGTCCTCCTTGGCACTCCTATTGCACTCGGGTCTATGAAGTGCCCTTGTAATTTATTTGCTGGTTTTATTTGTTTCTCAGAGTTTTTCTTGTTTTTTTTAAGTCATTTCAAGTTTTTTAATCCTCGGGTTTTTGCTCGTTTGTATAACAATGACAATGAAAATCAAAAATGACACAAATTTTTGACCGATGAAATGAAAATTTTTGTTTTAATTTTTTCGTGTCATCTGTCATGAACAGCTGGGAGGAAGTTCTTCTCGTTCGATTCGAACGAGTTGGTTAAAAAAACACAAAATCAACGAAACCAGGGAAGGGAAGTAAAGAAGTAACGAGTTGACGACGCGTTGCCAAAAGCCTAGGATTACTTTTATAAAATTTGTTATATATATTTTTTACAATTTATTAATTAGTTTTTTTCAAAACCTTGTCATGGGGAAATACAATCAGATTTGGTTAAAAATACACTCATACAAGTACAATTTTGATTATCAGTAATATTTCTCATGTTCGAGTATCCTCATCTTCGATAATAGATTATTCTATTGGACAGTGTCCTTGTTGATAAGACTAGCTAGAGAGTAGTTTCGCGACTACTTGGCCTTTTCGGTGGCCACAGCGTTCCCGTGGAGCTCCTCTATCAAGGCCAACAGTGCTCGAGGCACGTCCATCGTCTGGTCGTCGATCAGCACGATGTCGAAGGCGTCCATGTACTTGCTCAGGTTCTGCTCCACCTGTGCATTTGACAATATATAGGATTAAGCTATCTTACACTTCTATCCCCGCCCACTCACATGGTCGTAGAGGAAGCCTATTTTGATGATGTGCGAGGAGCTGGGCACGCCGTCGGCCATGCCGGCGTCGCCGAGCGAGTCGCCCATGACGATGATGTGGTCCCGCGAGTGCACCAGGTCGTAGTACTCGGTGCCCTCGAGCGCCGTCTCGTTTTTGTTGAACGTGTGGATCATGGGCTCCTGGAAGCCGTTCAGCAGCCCGTCCTTGAACTGCAGGAAGTTGGAGATCACCTTCACGTTGGGGTAGAGCACGTTCGCCTGCTTCAGCACGGAGACCACCGAGTTGCCCAGGCCGGCGGAGAACACCAGCACCGGGATGTCCAGGCGGTGCAGGGCGTGGAAGAGCGCGTGCGAGTGCTCCCGCAGCGAGTCCTTGCACTTGTAGGCGATGCTGTCGATCTCGCTCAGGTCGAAGGGGAACCCGCTGAAAGCATAAAAGCACGTGAGCCACCAGTCTGGCGACTGTTTGATCAGACTTACACCAGCAGCTCGCCCGACTTCGCCCACCAGTCGATCATGTGGCGCATCTTCTCCTCCAGCGGCATGTGCGGGTCCACCTCGATGGGCCGGTACTTGGTGTACAGCTGGCGCGAGTTCTCCACGAAGCCCGGCGGCAGCGAGGCGCACGAGTTGAAGATGTTGAAGCTGGTCAGCACGGGGACGCCGTCCTCGGTGCGCTGCTTGGTCAGCGTGTAGTCGAAGTCGGAGACCACCTGCAGCCGCTCGGGGCCGCCGCGCACGAACTCGTTGATGATGTTCTCCACGCGCGCGGGGTCCTTGATCCTGCAGTGCGCCTGGCACAGCGACGGGATGTCCTGGAGGCGCACACACTTACCCCTGTTGTCCAGGCCGCCGCCCCCTCCGCCGCCTCCGGCGCTCTGGGCCGGCGGCGCCGAGTCCGGCGAGGGTCCCACCATCTTCTCCAGCAGACTGAAGGCCAACGAGCGGACGGATAGTGCCGGGAACACCGAGCGATACAGCTTCGAAATGGTGGAGTCGGGGGGTGGAGGTGGATGGAGCGACTTCCGCGGTGTGCTCGACGGAATGCAACTGCGTGCAAGTCGGCGCCGGTTCCAGAGACCGCAATCAATCGCTATCTGCACTGAACTTTAGCTCCCACCGATCTCCAGCGATGCGGGGCTGATTGCCAGATGCACCGAGACGGAGAGAGAGAGAGTGCAGTGACCGGGTGCGAGAGAGAGGGAAAGGTCTGGGAGAGCGTCTTCGATCTCGGTCCCTTTCACGAGTGATAAAGTCGCGATTCCTTCCGTGTTTTATCGAATCTGACTGATCTCTGGCAACAAGTGAATTGTTGGCGTCCTTTGGGTGGGCTTCGTTATGCAATGGATGCAACACAATGTGCAATTTCCGAAACGCCTCGATTTTTGACTGAAATTTTCCTATTCTGACATATCAAAATGTTCGATCGTCATCGACAACTGTCTCCCACTCAATTTTCTGTCGAAATTAGGACACAAAATCGAGAAACAAGCACGAATTCACAAAAACACCGAATCAGCACAAACGCAACAAAGTGAACCGAGCAGCGGCAACGTCAACAATGTGGTGGTGGCAAGAACAAGAGATGCAACAACAATAACAACACGGGTGGGCGGGGAGTTGGTCGGGCTTGTCAGCAACAGCTGTTTCGCTCGCACACTCGCTGCTGGCAACACTCTCTCCCGGATAGTGGGAATTCCTCTCGGATTAGTGGGTTTTCTCGCGCTGTTCCGACGAGGTCCGAAGGAACAACTGGGAACGGAACAAAACACAAAACAGCTGAGCAAGAACGCGAAAGCAACAACAACAAGGGCACCAGACAACTCATTACGCAGGAGCAACCGTCTTCACCTTCACCGTGGGATGGGGCCCAAAAATTCATTTTCCCTCTCTGATGATGAAAGACGAGCGATCCACGATATTTTATGAGTCACTCAGCCACTCCCTTCTTCGATTCCATCCACTAGAAAGTCGCAGATTTGATATGGTTTGCATTCAGATTTATTTTCGAAGTTGCTTAGAGGAGAACTAGAATAAATGTAATATCTCTACAGTGTATGGCATATCCTCTGTGATATCTCTCACATAGCGAATACTTTTGGAAAGTGATGCTTAATTCATACCTTACAGAACTTTACAATTTGTTAGATAGACCTTCAATAGAATTCACATTTGAGTTCATTGTTAGTTTATAATAATACCCTTAAGACTACGGTACGTTTGGAACGCTTAAACACAAATCATACTGATTATAATTAGGGCGATACAACATGATCATTCCAATTGAATTATAAAATTAGATTAAATAAAACAAACAATATTAAATATGAAATAACATTAAATGATAAGCTCACAGTTTGCAGTGATTTGGAGAGGCCTAACTCAAAGAAAAGGAACCTTAATTCGATTGTGCCGTCGTCGTCTTCGGCCCACTCACTCGTGGCCCCTCAACCTAGTCCTCTATCAGGATCGTGTCACTCGGCGGTCCAACAACGCCTGCTGGACTCTGGCGGACTGTTGGCCTATCGGTCTGGGCCGGGTTTCCTTTGCGCGGACTGGTCACTGAATTGTTCTGCGTAAACAACAAAAGCATTAATAAGGTTAATACCAGATAGAATCGTTTTCCACTCACCATGTTGCCGTTGGCTTTCACCTTGTTTCGCAACGCCGGATTCAGGCGATCCTGCGGTATGAACTTCCACAGAATCGGCAGCTTCTTCCGTATGTCCTCCGACAGATTGGACTTCAACACGTGTCTGCAAGAGGAGAAGGGACTTAATTGGAAACTCCTTGAAGCGAAAACTCAGGTGCACTACTCACTTGTTTATGTATTTGTTGACGCTGGGCAGCCCCTTCAGCTTGAAGATGCCCTGGTAGTTGGGCACCCTGATCAAGTACTCGTCGTCGATGCGCTTGGCCACGAACTTGGGCAGCCCGGGCACCCCCGAGCTGAAGTAGCCGTACTGGACCGTCGGCTCGGGCTTCTTGGCCACGGAACTCCGCGGCTCCGAGGGATTCCCCTGTTGCGGGAGCGGGAGCGGGACGATATAAGTGGCCTTGGGGCTCTTCGGTACAAGGCTATTGTTGTCCTGCGCGGTCTTGGCCGATCCGTCGGGGAAGCTGCGGCGAGCGGGAACGACCCTGGTGATCACTTTCACCATTTTGGGCGGATCCCATGGGGGCGACGTGGACTGCTTTGGGCCGCTGGTGGATGGCAGTGAAATCCGCGAGGGGGCGCTCGACACTGGCGGCTGCTGCATCGCATTGGGGTCCGCTTTCGAGGTGGGCACGACTTGTTTGGGGACGGCCAAGGTAGCCTTTTGCGCTTGACCCGTCCTCTTCACCGGGATCTTCTCGCCGAGCACGACTTTATTGGGCGCCTTGACCACTCCGGACTTAATCACGCGCACCGTCATCGGGCTGCTCTTCTGGGGCTTGTGGTTCACGACTCGGTAGACGGCTCGGTTTGAGACGGAGCCGTAGGCCTTGGCTGGCGGTGGCTGCGACATGGAATTGGCCGTGGTGGCAGTGGTGATGGCGTTGGTTCCGTTGGCGCTGGTGGCTGTCAACGACGAACCCGCAATGGGCCACGACACCACCGCCGGCGACGTGGAGCTGTGCGACGGAGGAGCTGAGGATGGGGGCGCCAGCAAAGCTGAGGGCGGTTTGACCACGATGGACGCGGCCGGCTCGTCGGCGTTGTCGATGAAGTTCACATTGAACACCATCGGTTCGGAGCTGCTCACTCGTCGCCGCTTCGCCGCACTCTCGGCACTCGGAGCCGGGGCCGGGGCCGGCGGTTTGGGTCGCGTCGGCAACTTCTTCTCGGCGCTGGGCGGGGGCGCCGCGCCGGAGCCACTCGAGTCCGACAACTTGGTGATGGTGGTGTTGTGCAGCATCATCGTGGAGCCCTGCGCACTCAGCGCCTTGGACACCTCGGCCGCCTGGATGCCGGGCGCTGACATGGCGCCCTTGGGCTCTCCCGGGTAGCTCAGCGCCGGCGGTTGGGTCGACGCCGGGTTCTGGACGCACACTTGCCGCACCTCGTCGGTCTTGGGCAGCAGGCTGATGGCCGCGTCGATGGCTATGTTCGTGGACTTCGCGTCCGCGATGCGAGGGCAGCGGAGGGACATGGTGGCGGTCGGGTTGGGCCCGCCTGAGTCGGACGCGGCCGGCTTCGGAGGGGCCTCCTCCGGTGGCGCCCCGAGGTGGGCCACGCCATTCACCTCGGGCACGGGGGTCGTGAACTTGGGCGGCTCCATCGAAACCATTGGGGTGATGTCTGTGGATCTGGGAATCCCCGGCGGAATCCCCTGCGGAATCATCGACAGAGCGCGATCCTGCTCGTTTTCGGGCGCTTTGACGAAGATGGTCGAGCTGTAGGGCGCTTCCTGGGGCGCCGGGGTTATGTTGGTGATCACCACCGAGAGCGGGAAGGGCACGAACGCGGGCGGCGCTGGGGCGGCGCTCGTCGGCAGCTGGAGAACGGGCTGATCTGGGCCACTCAGCTGGTACAGGGAATTGGCGGGGTCTGGGGTGACCTGCAGCTGGTTGCTCTCGACCGTCTGGATCGTGAAGTTCATGCGGGCGGGCTCCGCGACCGGGTTCGAATTCGCCGGACTATCGAGGCTGACGGCCTGGGGCGGCGGCTGCGGGAACAGGGGGATCCCGTTGGACTGCCGTGACGTGTTCGTGACGACCGAGCAGAACTTGTCGGACCGCGCCGGTGCTGGGTCCGGCACCTCTTCCACTCCGCTCGCCTTGGGGGGCTCCTCCACGATCATGCAGTCCTCGTCGGAGTCCTCTTCGTCGGCGGCGCCCGTCTGCGAGGGGGCAGCAACGGCTTCGCTCTGGGCCTCTTCCGGGGTCGGGAGGGTCTCGATCTCGAAGTGCATCTGGCCGTTGATCTGCAGCAGCCAGAAGGCCGTGGTGCTGCCCCGGCCCAAGGTGGGGATGTTGTGCTCCTGGTGGTAGACCTCGCGCAGCATCATCTTGCCGTCGACGCTCTGCAGCAGGATCAGCAGCGGCGGCCGCATGTTCAGCTTCAGCGGGCCGAAGTAGATCTTGCGGCTCGAGGAGGGCGTCACGAAGGCGTCGTAGGGCGCGTTCTGGAAGAACTGCAGCTTGACGATCTTCTGCTTCTGGCGCGAGAAGGCCATCACCTTGTGGATGCGGTCCAGCGAGACCAGTTCGCTGAAGTCGGGCACGAAGATGTGCGAGAAGTCGTTGAACAGGTCGAGCACCAGCCAGCGGTGGTCCTCGGCGTGCGCCTCGGGCTGGTGGATCTCCTCGATGTCGTCGGTGGTCACCTTGCGGAACTGGATGTTGGTCTTCATCTTCAGGAACTCCGCCTGCGACGTCAGGCTGCGCAGCATCTTCGAGGGCTTCCGCTGGCTGGACGTGGACGGCAGAGTCGACTTCGCGGCACTCGAGGGCGGGACGCAGGCCTGCTTCTTCGGCCTCTTCGCCGGGTGGCCGCTCTTCTTGAGAGAAGCCTTTGCTTTCTGCGCTTGCGCGGGGTCTGCGGAGGAAGTTGCGGGTGGCTCGGGAACGGGTCCGGCAGGCTGGCCATTGTCGGACATTGTCTGGGGCGGAGTCGACGACAACGAAGCCAACTTGGGCATGATGCGCCGGGCGACGACGGGGCGGTTCTGCAAGTACACCGCATCGGGCGGCGCCTGCGGATCTGCGGGGGCCCGGGGCGGAGGCGGCGTCGTCGTCATCGTCGTCGTTGTCGTCGTCTGCTGCTGGAGCTCCATCTTGCGCTGGTGCTCCTTCACTCGCTGCTTCACCAGCAGCGAGCAGAGCACGTTGATCTTCCGCGTCAGCAGCGGGTGCGACTGCGGCGTGGGCTTGGCGCAGGCCTTCGAGCTGTCCGGGTGCAGGAAGCCCTTCACCAGCCAGTACTTGGTGCGGCCCTGCATGACGATGGCCAGCTTGCGCGTGCTCTCGGCGCGGCAGCGGTCCATCAGCATGCGCCCGATCAGCGGCAGCCGGCCGCGCTCGATCGCCCCGATGCTGACCACGCCGACGGCGCCCAGGACCATCGGCATCAGGTTGGTGATGGTGGCCGCGAAGAAGCGCTGGCTCTCCAGCTGCACCTCCCAGATGAACACGAAGCCCTCGACGAAGGCGTCCAGGAAGTTCGACCACTTGATGATGCAGAGGATCTCCTCGTTCGGCGGCGGGATCACCTTGCTCTCGCGCTTCAGCGCCATGTCGATGTCTTGCATCTTCTTGCTGACCAGGTTGTTCATGTTCTTGATCACGGTGTTGTAGAAGTCCTTGAAGTTCTCCGAGGCGGCGGCGCCCTCCGTCAGACCCAAGTCCGCGGCCGTCTGCCGCTCGCTGCCCTCGGTGGCCGCGCACACGTCGGCCGCGTTCTGCATGCGCTGCGCGGATCCGGAACACGTGGGCAGAGCACCGGAGTCCTGCAGGCAGCCGGGGGACGCAGAGGAGGAGGCGGCCTCGCTGTTCAGAGAGCAATAGCTGGATATTTTCGGGACCTTCACAATGTCCGCCGCGTCCGAGTCCGCACTGGGCGAAGCGGCCTCGGCATTGGCTGATGTGTTTGTGGCGGGCGGGTCTTCGGAAGTCTTCCTCTTCTTGCCGCTCGACTCGCGCGGAATGTCCTTCAAGTCATCGGACGTCTTGCGGTGCTTGGGCTGGACCTTCTTGGCCAACAACGCATCGTACAGAATCGTACTGCGTCGTTTGCGCCGTTCAGGATTCACCTGAGAGGCGGGGGAGGACGAGGAGATCAGCGACGACTGCGCGGAGTTTTCATCGACGAACTGCACGTCGTCGTCGTCGTCGTCGTTGCTGGCTTCCGGCGGCCTCTGTGCGCCAGGAGTCTGCTTCTCCGCCTTCTCTCCGGCGGGCGCCTTCAGCTGGCTGATGTCCTTCACACTCAAGCGCGCCCCCTTGGCCGCCTTCTCCTTGTCGCTGGCATCGATTGTCTTTCCCAGCTCGTGCTTGTGGTAGTAGACCGACCGCAGGATGTGCTCGTTGAGCGTGAGCCTGGTGCCGGCGTTCTCGTTCGCCTCGATGAACTCGAGCACCTGCTGCACGCGCTTGCGGTTGCGCCGCGTGTAGGTCTTCTTGGGCACGGCCACCACGCGCCGGCACCAGTTCAGCTTGGCGTTCATGTACTCCTGCAGGATGGTCTGCTCCAAGGGACGGCCGCGCCGCTCCACCTTGTGCGGCCGGCCCCGCTTCATGGCCACCCGGAAGGCGGTGGGCGAGAAGGTGTCGCCCGCCGACTTGTCGCTCTCGCCGGACGTGCTGCGCGTCTCCTCCGCCTCGCTGCCGCCGTCCTTGGAGGGCGCCGGCGTCGAGTCCTCGTTGAGCAGCGAGATGACGTTGTCACCGCTCAGCCTCGCAGCAGCCCCGCCGCAGTCCTGCAGGTCCGTCTCGACCTTGTCGAAGGAGTAGCGAGCCTTCGGCGCCGCGGCCACGTACTCCAGCCCGTTCTGGGCGCTGGCTGGGGTCGCGCTCTGCTCCTCGCCCCTCTCGAACGCCAGCGGCTTGCCCTCGAGCGCGCGCCCGCCGCAGAAGCACTTGTACAGCTCGTGCACCATGCACCACACGGCCATGTTCCGGGTGTCCTCCAGCCGCACCAGCGCCACGCTGCAGTGCTTGAGCTCGTTGAGGATCGTGTCCTTGACGTAGATCGGCTCGCGCAGCTCGGTGGCCAGCTCGGAGAAGCACGTGTTCGGGGAGGAGCGGTCGTCGGCCACCGGCGCCGACACCGACGAGGTCTCGACGCCGCCCCCGGCCTTCTTCGGCGACGTCCTCGGGTACTCGTCGTCGGCGTCGGTGAAGTCGTCGTAGCGCTTGGGCGCCTTCGTGCAGCGCCGCTTCTTGTCGTACTGCGACTCGTTGATCAGCAGCGTCTCGTTGCCCGTGAGCACGATCGTGGACGTGAACTCCTTCTCCATGCGCGCCAGCCGCGCGGTCGCCTTGCGGCGCAGCAAGTAGGCGTCCTCGGTGGTGATCGAGCGACCCTGAAACGAATCGTTCGAATCGATTAGAACCCCTTCAAAGGACGGCGAGGGGCGACTCACGTCGGTCTCCAGGCGCATGATGCGCGAGTGGCTGGGCACCTTGCAGCTGCACTCGACCACGCACTTGGACTTGCCGCAGTGCTGGCGCAGCGGACTCTCCTCGGCCAGGCTCGGGCAGAGGCAGCCCAGCTTGCAGAAGGCCTTGCCGCAGGGCTTCGATTCTGAAAAGAGAGCGTTACAACAGGGCCTCAGTGAGTGAGTGTGGGTTTCTGGCGCACCTTTCTCGGGCTTGGCCGCCGCGTTGATGATGGTCGCGTTCAGCCGGCGCAGCTCCAACCTGTGAATGGGGAGAGGGGTCGATTAGAACAGGGATCTGGGGCGAAACGCACTCGGGCACCTACAGCAATCGGTTCTGCTTCTTGTTGGTCGACGGCTGCAGCACGGCGACCGTCTTCCCGTCGTCCCTGGCCAGGTTCTCCGCCTTCGCCGCGGGCTTCTCCTCCGGGGCGCGCGACTGGTGGGCGTAGATGTTGTCCGGGTCCTCCTTGATGAACGAGTTCTCGCTGCAGCTGATGGCGACGCTGTTGATCATCTCGCTCAGCATGTCGGCGCACTCCTGCTGCACGGCGTCCTCGGGGTCGAGCCGCGCCCGGAAGCCGAAGTCGGCGACGGCGCTCGAGGCCTCGCGCTCCTCGAAGGAGCTGTCGAGCTGCTCGGAGCGGTCGACCACGCGCCGCACCAGGATGTGGTTCCGGTCGTTCAGGTAGGGGATGGCGAAGGTGAACGACTTGCGCCGCCCGGGCCCCGCGGCCGCGTTGGCAGCGGCGGCCGCCTCCTCGGCCTCCTTCATGGTGCGCGGCGCCGGCAGCAGCGTCGAGACGCTGAACTCGGCCCACTCGCGCGAGATGTCGTGGTGCGGCAGGATGTACTGCAGGTAGCGCTTGGCCACCTCGTGCAGCGGCTTCGCCACCGCGGGGAAGACCTCCAGCTCGACGACGGGCATGCGCACCACGGCCATGCTGCCGCCGGCCAGCAGCAGGGCGGCCGTCTCGTCGTCGAGCGGCTTCTGGAAGGGCTTCTGCGAGAGCGGGCACGGCCGGAACACGGGCCGGAAGGGGTTCTTGTGCAGCTTCGCCTTGCTCGTCTGCGTCTTGATGGGCTTCAGGTCGCGCCACGCCCCCAGGTCGAAGCAGGCCGCCGAGCAGCGCGGGCGCGAGGACTTCGGCACGCGGCTCGAGTGCGGCTTCTTGAGGCGCTCCTCGTTGTTGCCCCGCACCCCGGGCAGCTTGACGCACTCGGCGCCGCCGTCGACCTGGATCGCCTGGTAGAAGTACCGGTTGAGCTCGGTCACCACGTAGGAGGCGGCCTGCCAGCCGCGCCGCGAGAACGGCATCTGGGCGCCGGGCGCCTGGAGCAGCTGCAGCGGCGCGCTCTTCACCTTCTGCTGGCGGGCCTTGCGCTGCAGCTCGCGGTAGACGGTGGCCTCGTTGTTGATGATCGCGAGCTTGTGGTTCTTGGAGAACTTCTGCAGGAACTGGCGCCGCTCGGCCACCGTGCGCAGCCGCTGCAGGCTCTCGGGCACCAGGGGCATCTCCATCTTGGGCGGCGCGGAGGTGGCCGTCACGAGGCCGTCGCAGTCGGGCGGGGGCTGCGTCCGCTGGAACGCCTTCTCCTCCTCCTCCTCCTTGCAGTCGCTGCAGGTCTCCAGCAGGTTCTCGCGCATGTACTCGTCCAGGGACTCGGACACGAAGGCCGAGTTGGTCTGGTTGCGCAGCGACTGCGGCACGAGGGGGGTCAGCAGCATGCCGGGCAGGCGCTCGGTCTCCTCGAAGCCGAGGAACTCGTCGCTGGAGTCGGTGAAGTCGGCGTCGTGCTGCTTCGGCGGCTCCTCCTTCGGGGGCGTCCCCTCGCCGTCGCTGGCGGGGAGCAACCTCGCGTCCGAGGACAGCTTGCGCACGTTCACCTTGCTCATGAGCATGTCCAGGAAGTTCGAGCTGCCCTTGGGCTTGTCCGCCGCGGGGGGGAGGGGAGTGCTCTGCTCGTTGGTCGTGGGGTCGCCCCCCTCCTCCTCCTCAGTCTTTTCGTCGACCTCCTTGTGCTCGGCCTGCTGCAGGAGCGTGTCCAGGAAGCCGTTCGTCTGCCCGGCCACGATCTGCTTCTCCGGCGTCTTCTCCAGGCAGTTCTGCATGGATTCTTCTTCAGTCTTATCGAATGTTTGGTTTGAGGCGTTTGCATCCACGTGCTCGAACTCGGTCAGCGGCGGATCCGCGCCCTCGGTGAGATCCTCCACTGGTTGTGAGTTCGAATTTGCGGCGTTCTCTTCGCCTTCTCTCACAGACGTGTGAGATTCGCTTTCGTCCTCCACGACGGAGGATTCAACGGGATTTTTATGATTTGCAGACTCATCCTCCTTCTCCTCCTCGCCCTCCTCCGTCTCCTCCTGCGCATCAGTCGCTGCTGTGAGGCCCTCGATCAGGGTCGTGGTTCTCTTCCCGCTCCGCAGCAGCTCCAACTGCTCCTTCAGCTGCTTGCTGACCTCCTCCGGGGCCATGGCCACGCTGCTGGCAGCCTCTTGCGGCGCCGCACTCGGCTCGACCCCCTCCTCCTCGACGTACTCCTGCGTGCCGACCGTGTGCCGCAGGTGCAGCACCATCTGGCGCGACCACTGCTGGACGTGGCGCTTCCGCCGCCGGACGAGGGCGCGGCGCGCGGGGTCGAAGAGGAACCGCTGCAGGTGGAAGTAGTCCAGGACCACGCGTTGGCTGCGCCTGCGAACGGCCTGGTGTCTGATGACGATGTGTGGGCTGACGGCGTAGCAGAGGAACCTCCGGATGCTCGCCATGTTCGCCTTCAGGGCCTTTATGGACACGTTGTACTTGCGTTGGGCGCGCCGAAAGACGCGCATGTTTCTGGGCGATAGCTTCATCTGGGCGGAGACGTTCAGCTATGGTGGGGGGAAATGTCTGCAATGAAGGAACAGTTCCCGAATAATATACTAGAGGACTATTGAAACGAGTTTTATCCACACAATCTTTGCTTTATATATTTCGTGTCTAAGGTATATTTTTTTTTTTTGACAATTTTTTAAAATTTTTTGAAAATAATAAATTGCAATTTTTCACTCCTCTCATAATTAGAATACTAATTTTTTTTTATGGTTTTTTTTTGTTTTTTTTTTTTTTTGATCAATTTTTTTAAATTAAATAAAAATAAATATAAATTTTTTACTTCTCTCATAATTCGAAGACTAATAAGTCCATAAAATCTTTGAATTCCATAATTATTTCAATCATCAATTAATAAATCGACTTGATATTTCCTCCCCCGTATTTAATTAACATAACCTCAAACGCTTCGACCCGCTCACACACACACACGCCAACGAACACTCACTCATCCTTAATTTACCGTCATGATCAAACAATTTCGTGCTTCGGTCGCTCAACGCTTCGCAGTTGGCACGACTGACGGAAAATGATGTACACACACACAGACAGCGAGCGCCGCATATTGAACACACCCCCGAAAGAAAAAACAACAACACCAATGGAGAGAAAAAAAATGTCCGTCGTTATTTAAGGTTAAGAAGAAAAAGTGGAGAATCGGCGCTTCCGGGTGCAAAATCAATTGAGAAAGACTTACGTGGGCAGAAAGAGTCGCTCCAATTGACCGGAAACTCACTTTCGACTGTTCTCGGGACGAGCGAGCGAGAGTTCTCCGCGACACACGACGAGACCACCGTCCGTCGACCACCGAGGACAGGCAGCAACTACAACAAGGCAGCTACAACTGCGATTCCTATTCCCTGGCCTGGGGAAATCTCGCTTCCAACCGTTCACAGCAACAACAACTTCGGGTGCACGAGGAGTTCACTGGCATCGCAGGTGGAGCCAGTTCACCAAATGTCCCAAGCCCACTGCGAGATTCTCGTGGGAGAACGAACTGTCTCCGAAAAAACCGATAAAACAAACACGCGGCGTGTGATCGACGCTGTTTGAAAGTCCACACGTTCTGCGGGGCTGCTCTCGATTTTGTTTTTTGTTTTGTTTCGTTTGGTTTGCGATTGTGTTTCGATTCCGGTTTCACTCGTTCCTACCTCTGATTGCTAGTGTTGTTGTTGTTGTTATTGTTAGCATCAACTGTCAGCTGGCGTCCGAGCCGCAAATGTGTATCTCGTGGGCCATGGATGCAAATCCCAGAGTGCAGACGTAATCAAGCGATTGCACCGAACCAATGCGAGATGCGTGAATCGTGCGTGCGAAAATCACGCGGACCCGCTCAGGGACGACTCAACAGCGACCCATAAAATACTGGGAAATTCGGCCACACGAGCGCGTCGGAATGACGCGATGCCCCTTTTTCGAGATGGAAATCGAACGACTATTTATTCATCCATGTGCCACAAGCAGATATCGGTATACCTGTTTTACCTGCAACGGACCAGCGCACACGCATTTCCAAAGAGTCGAATCTCAAAATGAAGCCATCGGACCAGGCTATAGATATACACCAACTTTGGTTTTGGGGAGTGGAAATCATGAGATACTCGAAAACCGGTTCAGGTCTATAACTAATATATAGGGGTCGAACATCCGCAGCTCCGAAATCGATAATTCTCTTTATGTCCTGTAACCTAATGAGATTTACCTGGGATTTTTGAAAATGTTTGCTTCCTTTTGCACTTTTTAATATGTATTGTGAAAACCGAAAATATTTGTTAAAAATAAAATTTAGTTAAAAATAGAAAACTAGGTAAAGCATAATGTCAAATTTAAACACTGACAATGTTTGTTTTCACGCGATCAATGTGGCTATACATATAGATTTTAGCTCCAACCTAACATTAGGTTATAAAGAAAAAAAACTACAATTCTTCTTCATTGATCTTATTGCGTGAAATGCCGGAAAGATTACTTTGAACACCTTAATATTGGAATAGACGCAAAAGGCAAACAAAAAAAATCAATTCGTACCGATCGGTGGTGAACTTATGCTAAATGTGGTCTGCGAAAGCCGACATGAAACGCGAATCAGTCGAACTGAAGCGAATGACAGCGACGAATTCACTGGAAGCGCCTCGAAATCAAATCGCTTCTATCCGAATGTTAGGTTAGAGACGAGGAGTCATGTGAATACATATATGTACACACGACAACAACAACAACAGCAAAAACAAAACTCAGTGACAGTTCGTACCTTTCCTCTTTCCATCAAAAGAAATCACTGATATGTTGATATTGATATATTTTTGATACCTATTCTAAAGTGAGGTATTTTAATTTTGGCCAATTGATTTTTTTTCACCGGACGAATATCTGACCGAATTGCAACTGGACGCAACCTCCACTTAGCGTTCGCACTTGGCTTCGGCGCAGGACAACTCGGACGGAGATTTGCTATAGACACACACACGCCAAGGCCGGCCTTTAAATGGATGAATTATTTTCGCTTGGTGCTTGGGGTTAATTGCTCCAAGAATGGAACCACTTTAATTTTTACTATTTATGCTATTTTATACTCCATTCGGAATGTTTCACCAGTTTGTATTAGTTATGAAATTTACAAACCACGTTCGTTCCATTCTATCGATTTATCCTTAACCCCTATTTCCATAATGATATCGCATATTTCACTTGTGGCAGACGCAATTGCTTTTAATTGGTTTCCTTCGACTAAGAAATCGATGTGTATCGCTATCTGGGCTTTTAATGCGGAAATCTGAATTTATTTCAACTCCCAACCTTGGAAGTGATCGAGCGTTGAATTCAATGATAAAACTGTGCCGTCTATATTTTTCAGCGGTCGAATATCACAAATATCAGCATATATATAATGTATAATTACACAAGATATTCTTTACAAAACCAATTGAAAGTGCAAATCATAATTTTATGTCGCTATAGAAACTATTTTTAAATTCGGAATCCGACTCCAACCTCGAAAAACCTTAAAAATTGCGCAATTTCATGAACTAACCTAAAAAACAAGTATCCTTAAAAACCCGGAAGCACAAAATGGCGGTCATGCATACACGCGAACGCACGTACACACACATGCACAGAAACGAGCGAGCAAGCATAACTGTACATGGAGATCGGCAGCACCCGAGTCGCCCCGAACACAAAATGTCGGCCGAACGAGCGAGCGCACGAACGAACGAAAGAAGAAAAAAAACGAAACAAGTGAACGAAGTGAAAAATCGTGGCATCACGATTGCCAAGCGATGAATTCCCTTCTTCCACCAGCTGGTGGGGCGGACGACGACTCGAATTTCCGCACGATAAAAATGCAAATCGTACTCACCCAACGAGGCCTGTGGCGAGAACATAAAAACCAATCGCTCGAAAACAATTCAGCACCTTTGACGCAATTTTCAAGGCAATGATTCACCGAGATTTTCACGCAAATCATCAACGCGATGATAATAACACCTTCTTTTGCGACTTCGGTAACTTTTCTTTGTTTCGTTTCGCCGCTCTCCCTATCTATCTTTCTTCCAGAGGATGCGTGAGAACGGAACGTGTTGCTTTTGCTGACAGCTGAAGGCGCGGGCAAAGCGAACAGTGGTGCCTTTTAGCGCCGAGAAAAGCTTCGACTCTGGTTCTCGAGGAGTTACGGCGACAACAAATACAACGAAACCGTTTTTCCAATGTTGTTATCGCGTCGAGAAGAGGGATTTTGTGAACAATAGTGGGAAATTCGTGTTCGGAGGGCACAAAACGGATCGACTTGAAGAGGGCATCACCGAGCGGAACATCGCGGAATCGGGAGAGAGCGAGCGAAAAGGACGGCATCTTGCGAATTCGAACCGAAAATCGCGCCAAAGCCGAATTTATTTTTCAAATCGTGGCAAACGGCAAGAACCTGTCAATTGAGGTTAGGGTTAAAAGACACGTCATCGCAGGTTTAAACAAAAAAAAAACACGTGGAGTTTATTAATGCCACAGATAAACAAAGGTTTGTATTTGGTAAGAATTTTTATTATAAAATATTTGTACGCTAAAGAATACACTTATTTGTGAGTTACTCACGGGAGGTTGCAGATCTGAAAAGAAAAAAAAACCTTTCTTAGACAAGTTATATTGGGAAATCCACGCCTACAGATGCAAATGATTTATCAGTAGGACCTATTTTTGAGGATTGTTTTGTTGCGGTTTATGCGAATCACGCCACATAATCAAAGTTCCTTTTGTCATCATGAAATTCTTGTATAGACAAAAAAGAAATACAAACGTACCTTTTGTAGGAGATGTGACATCATCAGCTTCAGCATAAAACTGAAAATAAAAGGGAAAGCACTTTAATTTCTGAGTGGATCCAATCAAGCACAACATAAGAATACTAAAAAAGTTCAGTAGGACCTATTTTTGAGGATTGTGTTGTTGCGGTTAATGCGAATCATGCCACATAGATCAAAGTTCCTTTTGTCATCAATTTAAACTATCTATAAACAAATGTGAAAATATAACAAAATCTAACCTTTAACATCCGTTTCACACCGATACGAGGCGACTATCGAAGTTCCTCTTGAATAAGAATCCTGCAATTGAAGAGGAACTCGGGTAAGAACGAGAATGTGTAGGGTTCAATAGAAACATGAAATTAGTTCTATCAGTAGGACCTATTTTTGAGGATTGTGTTGTTGCGGTTAATGTGAATCATGCCACATAGTTCAGTTATCCTTTCTCATCATTCTATTGATTTAAGTTTTAATACAAATTGTTATACACACCTTACAAACTATTGGCCTCTACAGTACCACTGGCTCGTAAGCTACACAGGACCCACATTATTAATCCATCTCCTGGAAATAACAGAGAGAGAGAGAGAGAAAGAGACATTAAAAGATGTCTTAAGCCACGAGTCCCATGATGAAGAGTTGATTGTTATCAGTAAGACCAATCAATCGCATTCAACATGAGTTTCAATTTCAGATAGGGGCGAAAGTAATTGCTCATCACATGGAGGCATGTTTGTTGTATATAACAACATTAATTACCTTTTCAACGAAAAACCTTTTGGAAAGTCCTCCACATTGGAGAGAATAACATTGGTTCTGAAATGAAAAAGTAATAGTTTCCGATATAATACTTGTATATAACTCTGGATTGAGTCTGAAGTTTGTGATATCTTCAGTAAGACCAATCAAATCGCATTCAACAGATGGAATTCAGATAGGGGCGAAAGTTAAATACTCATCATATAAAATCTGGTAGAAGTATATATATAGTGTATAGCTTACCTTCAGAAAAATGCAAACTGCATCACGGCTATTTTAGAAATACACGACCCAAAGTACTGCAATGAAAACAGAAATGACAATGTAGAAAACTATAAAATATAGTTCAATCGTTTCAATAATAACAAAAATGCTCAAACATTCTCAGTAAGACCAATCAATCGCATTCAACATGAGTTTCTTTTCAGCTAGGGGCGAAAGTTATTGCTCATCACTTGAATTTGAGCACTTTAAATCAAAACTCTGGTAAATAAAGACTCGAACCTACCTTTTATTTATATTTTCTTATTTCAATGGAAAGTCTGTAAAGAAAGTAAAATAAATGATTAGTAAAAATCATATGATCACAAGGAATAACAATATTCCATGCATTGAGAGTATCAGTAAGACCAATCAATCGCATTCAACATGAATATTGTTTTTCAGTTAGGGGCGAAAGTATTTGTTCATCATGGAGTATCAAAAATAAACATATAAATGAAGAGTAAACTCACCTTGTGTTCAGAAGCAGCAGTTGGGAATTCGGAAGCCTAGAGTAGACGCGGGATTGCGTAAAAAACAACTCAATTTCTACATTATTATAGTATAATTCTATTCTTTCGTATTTACACAAATACAGTTTGTGATATCAAAATATATAAAATATTATTTACTTAACAATGTTTACAATTCATTAATTGTATCTTTAACTTTGCATTTTTAAAGAGGCTTAACAACTAAAAAACGTGATTTATCTGTTGATGGGTCAGTTAGGAATTATTAAAAAACATAGAACGTTTTTTTGAGTACTTCTATAACGACTTCCTTAAATTAACAACTATGAAGTAAATTAAGAAAACTAAAAGTATATAGAAAATGCATTATTCTCGACACTTTATTTACTGGAAGCCCACTATATTGATCTACGCTTCCTCAGCTCTCTCCCGATCCTTGTCCTTTTTCTTCTTCTTTTTCTTTTCTTTCTTTTCACCCTCTGGCTCGGCAGAGGCCTCAACCTCTTCGGCAGCTTCGACCTCCTCAGCTGCTTCCTTATCAGCCTTGTGCTTCTTTTTCTTCTTCTTCTCGGATTTGTCGACGCTGGCCTCAGCGACAACTGCCGACGTATCATCCTGGCTGGAAACGCTCAATTTGCGCTGCAAATGGATAGACAAGAATAGCCATTAATGCATTTATTAGTTGGCGTGGGCGAATGTGCGACGATTGCAAGAAAATATTCTTTCAGTAAGACCAATCAATCGCATTCAACATGAGTTTCTTTTCAGCTAGGGGCGAAAGTAACTCATCATAAGAGGAGTTCCTGAAATACAACGAATCGAAAGCGAAACCAACGTACCTTTTGTGCCTCGGAGTTTCCATTTGTCTGCGTTGGCGCCACGGCAGCTGCAGGCTTTTTGGCATTGTAGTCCACGAAGCCAGTCAACCACTCCTTTGGCGTGTTTTCATTTGGACGACCGTATTTGTCCAGTTTGCCGGCGACAATCAGAGCCTTCTTCGCCGATGCCTTGGGACCCAAGCCCCACTTGCGGGGATATGTGTCGCGCTCCATGATCACGCGCTTGATCTTCGCAACGACGCCGTGGTCGCAGGAGGCCATGGTTGCAGTGGTCATTTGAGCAATAGCCAGGCAGATGGCTTCACCTTTGGTGGTGCAGAGAACGATTTCTTGGTCCATCTCAATGCCGTCTTCGTAGCGAAGAACACCAGGTAACATGATCTTGGCGCCATAGCACACGGCATTAACCTGGAGGAAAAGGACAAGAATCAATACGCGATTCAAGAAAACCAACATGCCAGTAGTATATATGGGATTGTACTCTGAATCTTTCTTTGTCAAACTGAGTTTGGAATCTCTGAGCAACATACACACATCGGAGTAGTTACTGTTCCCAATCGTAGTCACACAGAGAGCTGGGAATACGCTCACTTTGCCGGCTTAATGTCATGGGGTAGAGGAATTGATGTTGATAAAAAAATACTTACAGAACTGTCCTTCATGATGATGCGCTTGTGGTTAATCAAGAGGCCTTCCAAAGGCTTGATGACACGACGCAGCATGGACTCGTCCTTGTGGTTCTCGTAGAGGTACATGGCATCGAGCACATCGTGCATGGTCACCATGCCGTCGCGCTCGGACTGGATGCCGGAACGAACTCGACGCAGCTCCAACATTTGACCTCCGACGCCCAGGACTAGGCCCAAGTGCACGCACATCGTACGAATGTACGAACCAGCCTCGCAACTAACCCAAAAAACACCTTCATGTCGATTAGGGAGCAAAGAGAAAGTCATGGTCAAAACAATGCTTAAATGTTACTCTCTGCGATGCAAGAAGAGATTGCTATTGCATTTTATATTATTTTAAAAGTGTTGAATCGAAATGAAAAAGCTATGTAACCCATTTTATTTGCATCTTGGAAAATGGGTCAGCATAACGTACAAATGCTTGTTTCTGGAAATCTTGTTGCAATGAGCTAATGGAAAATATTCGAAACTCACCCATATTTCTGGACTCATCGTAGTCGAGCAGTTTGCTGTCGTAGACTGTGCGGACACGCAACTGGCGCTTCACAGCCGAGATGAGTGGGGGGCGTTGGAAGAGCGCACCGCGCAGTTTCTCCAAGCCCTGACGAACCTTTGCCACAGACTCCACAGGCGAGTGCAACTTGAAGATGGCAACGTATTCCTTTCCAGCGCTTTGCTGAGATTTCACCAAACGTGTGGCACGATCGATACAAACAATGAGGCATCCTGGAAAGAGATGTTATCCAATCAGTGGTGACCAACATTTGAAATCGGCATTATTCGTGGCTGTTTTAGTGTACTCTGAATCTTTCTTTGTCAAACTGAGTTTGGAATCTCGGATCAACATACACACATCGGAGTAGTCACTGTTCCCAATCGTAGTCACACAGAGAGCTGGGAATACGCTCACTTTGCCGGCTTAATGTCATGGGGTGTTCTTATTTATAACCTAAAAGTGGCCTTGACAGACACAAGAAATCCGAGCGAAGGTTGAAAAGCACGTGGAAACGAAAACCTTGTGCGGAACGCCATTTATGTCTAGTAGTGATTTTACGACAGCACTCACCAGTAACCTTGGGATCCAGAGTGCCCGAGTGGCCGGTTTTCTCGACCTTCAGGATCTTCTTAATCCAGGCGACGACTTCGTGCGAACTGGGGTTGGAGGGCTTGTCCAAATTGATGAACCCGGACTTCATGTACTCCTTGATGTCGCGATTCAGCGGCGAGGAGCCGTTGGGCAAGGGTGTGTAGTGATTGGTGCGCACATTGAGCTTGTCGAAGTTCTTCAGCAGCAGCGGCCATTGCGACGTGTCCAACTTGGAGATCTTGTCGGAGGGCTTCACGGTGAAGTCGCCCGTCTTCTGCAGCACCCCAATATCATCGACATCGATGGGCTCCTCCTTGATCTTCTTCTTTTTCTTCTCCTTTTTAATTTCTAAGAGGAATGGAAAAAAACGTGGTTACTAAAGAACTTCGCAAAAATCCGATAAATCGTAAATGAACTGAAAGGTTTTATTTTAAAAATATAAGGAGAATTTATAATAGATTGCACTTTATTTACCGATATCAGCCATTTTTAATGGAAAATCTAGTAAGTTATTTGAAAAACTAACACGCGGACGTCGGAGCCAGGCGCAACACGTCCGGATGAAATTAAAAGGTTAGGAAAATGGACGATGATTGTTTGACAGCAGCGATTGCTGAGAGAAATTGTAAACACGTGCTGATACCAGCGTTGCCGTTTTTTTTATTTTGTATTGACTGGAGGAACTGATTTATGTTATTTTTTTTCGATTTTTTTTTCTTTGCTTAAATTTATTTTTTATTGAGACTAATATGGTTTATGTTCTGGGTTCTGATATTACTTATCATTTACATTGGAAACTGAGAACTACATATATGTATTTTTCTAACTGAAAATAAGTTTATTTTTGTTTTGAAAATGGTTACACATTTTTGTATCCAGTGGCAGCCCTGGAGGAACTCAAGCGCCATCTGCTTGTCAACATGTAAACGCATTTTGATACACGTCTGAATAGTTTTCCATATAATTCTTGAATAAATTCGAAATAAAATAATTATAATAATATATAATAAAAAAAAATAACTATAAAATATTTTCTTATTTATTATTTTTTATTGCTGTATCATAATTTTTTCATATACTTCTCTCTGTAAGTAGCGAATTCCAATAATCTGGCAGCTTTTGGCACCCAAAACAGCTGCAGAAATCTCGAGCGCAAACAGGGCAGCCAACCCCTACATTTTGAGTAAAAAAAAGCCGCCAACCCAAAAACTTGAAAATACAAACAATTTTAACGACAAGTTCGGCAGAAAAAATTGAGATTTTGCGTCGTTTTTTGGATTTTGTTGGGCTGTGCTGTGAAAAGAAAAAAATAAAGATAAATGCCAGAACTAGAAGGATTTGATTGAATAGAAGCAAAAGGAATAAACACATTTTCGCTGACAGACGCAGAGTTACGCACGGAAAACTCGATTCTACAACGAATTACAAGAAGATTTGATAGCAAACGGTAAATTCAAAAAGATGCCGCGAACCAAAGTTTCCAAGAGCTCGAAGCGCAATCGCGAGGCTTCCCAGCGCGAGGAGAAAATCCGCGAGTTCGACTCTTCGATCGACCAGTTCCAGAGCACCATGGAGATGATGGTGACCGACTTCATCAACGACATCGAGAGCGCGGGGGACATGTTGATGCGGCGCATAAGCAAGAAGCTGCTCAAGATGAAGATGGGCGAATTCCTGGAGCTGGTAGGTGTAGCCATAACTTTCGAGTGTGCATTTGTTGTCATTTTGCTTTCGAACAGAGTGCCGCCACCTCCGCAGACTGGACGCTGCCTCTACCTACCCAGAACTCCAGCATAATGGGTCGCAGCAACAGTAGCCTATCCATTTGTAGCACTAGCTCGATGCTCCGCAATGCAAGAACCACCAATCCAAACGATGAAGGTAGGTTTTGTTCACTTCAAACACTAAATGCTTGGTTCTTGTGGTTTATTTGAATATTCGTATCATTCTGCATCACATCTGGTGTTGGTTGCAACTCATGTAATTTTCCTCTCTTTCTACTTTCGCTCTTTAAATCTGCCATACACTTGCATAAAACTGTCCATACAAACTCACCCACAAACATATTTGCAAACAAATTGTCACTGGCAAAGGCTACCTTACAGAGGATAGTGCCGCGGGTAGCAGCTCCGCGGGATCCCTTGCGCCACTGACCAGCCGGTCCCAACTGCAAGTACAACAGCAGCAACGGGGACGCACTCCAGGTCCCTTGTGCTCGGCCAAAGCTCGGCGCACCCGACGTAGCAAATCGGTTTGTGACTCTGTTCCAGGTTCGGCAATCAAGCAGAAACCTGTCCCCAGCGCCTCTCAGTCCTCGGAGCATTCGTCGCGCAGCAAATTACGGACGCCTGTCGCATCGCGGACAAAAGCTTTCAGCGCCGACCGATCGTCGAAGTTGCAATCCTTACCAATATCGCCGCCAGCGATTATGCGGTGGCCGAAGCCTGGAGAAATGGTGATGTCCATATCCGGCAGTCCGGTCGTGGCACAAGTGTAAGTACCTTGAGCTATGATGAGTTTCTTAAAATAACATTTCGTTTTTCAGGCTGCCTAATACATTTGCCAACGTCAATATTCCAGTGAGGAATGGCGTTCTGTCCTTGCGACCGGTTTGCTTGGGCGAATCTGACCTGAAGCATGATCTGATCGAAGGCATCGAACAGGAAACACTTAATGAAATAATAACGTTACGTGAAACTCTGAATCAAATCGTGGACATGGCTGACAAGCACAAGAGAGTTAAAAAATCACAGATACATTGACGTTTGCGGTCGTTTGAATAATGCAAGGGAATAAAGCCTCGCACACATTTTATTACAATCATATTACTTATCTCTATTTTTATATTAAGATGTCTCTACTTACCTTATTCTCTTATTTTTTATTAATTTGTTAGGTATGAAATGACTGCCAATTGCAGTGAACAAACAAATTTGCAGAAGAAATACAAATTTTTCAATAGCAAAACCACAAAAATATGTAGTTAGAAAGAAAATAGCAAAATAACTTGAAACATGAAATAAAACTGTTTGTGGAAGTTTTCATGTGCGACTGTAGTTTCTGCTTCACCAAGCAAACAAGTTTACGTATTCTTGTAGTTTTAATTTTTATGAACAATTATGCAAAATAAACTATTTACTATTAATAGAAAACAACATGTTTTTTGTGTTCTTGTGTCAATGATCAATAATTGAAGGACTTTCATATCCAAGCAGCGAACTAATTTAAATACACGTTCTGTCGTGAAAGACAGCTTTCTTGAATCGAAAAAATACAAAAATAACGTATATTCAAAAAAAACAAAAGTATAAATAAATAAATCGAGTCTAAAAAATATATATAAACAAAAAATAATCCAAAAACAACCTTTTTCGATACTCAAAAAAACATCGATAGTTCAAAAACTAAATTTTTCTTCCGACTTCCAAAAAAAAAAAATTGTGTGAATAATCCTAAAAAATTATATATTTTGTCGATAATCGGAAAACAAATCTTATTCACGAAAATTATAAAAAATTAAAATTTTTTTTATTCCAAGCAAAGAAAATTTATCAAGAAGTTCGAGTTAAGAAATTCAAGAATGTTTAGAAAATTCTTAAAAGTGCAATTTCATCATACATCCTTTACTGAAAATTTGATGCCTAAAAAATCGCCATGTGTCCTTGAAATCGAAATAAAATTTAATTTAAAAGAAAAACAAAAAAAAATATTAGTAGGTTCTACCGAGATTTGAACTCGGATCGCTGGATTCAAAGTCCAGAGTGCTAACCATTACACCATAGAACCGTGTAAAGGCCAGCGGCGAAAAACGTGTTTTGTTGTTCGTGAGAGATTCGCGGAATGAAGACCACAACACAACAGTACTCGATTCTACGTAAGTGGTTTCAAAACCCGGGTAATCGGTCCGTTCAATACTGCAAGTGTGAGAACCCTTCTGCCTATATATAAGATTAACATCCATAACCATAGACCAACTTGACTCCATTGAATATGTCGTAAAATTAATTTCAACCAACTGAATCCAATCCTTCTGCCGAGGAACAAAACGTGGTTCTTGCTTCGCTTAACCAAGTAGGGTTCTATGGTGTAATGGTTAGCACTCTGGACTTTGAATCCAGCGATCCGAGTTCAAATCTCGGTAGAACCTGCGACAGCATTTTTTTATTTATTAAATTTTTGTCCGATATATGATATATATGTAATCAATATAATACTTCAGTTCCCGTCATAGACTTCATTAACCAAATAAAACACTCGGGGCTTTCTTTATTTAATGATATATTTTATTTAACATTCTATCGTAATTTTGTCAATATTGAGTAAAATATATATATTTTTTTGTTTATTCATATATGCATGTGTATGTCTTATCTGTTGTATTAAAAGATATATCATTTTTGTTTAAGTGATTCACGCAACAAATGTTACGTTTCTCTCTGGTTTCAAATAAAATTCTCTTAAATAACTAATTGAAATGCTTAAAAAGTTATGTATTTTATAATTTCTTTCAATAGATTGTTAACTTAGCTGTAAGTTCTTCGCGAATCTCTTTTTCCTACATGTTCTGATTCCTCTTGCAAATAATTAAATAAGAAAGGTTTTTATGTGTTAGAAAATGGGTTAGTTGGAAACAAACATTAATTGCATTGGTTTTCGTTTTGTGAGGAGGTCTTCGATCTCACGGCTCTTGGACAGACGCCCGCTTCTTCTTCGAGCCTGACAATGAATAACCGAAGTTCCCGAATTATCGGTTGAACTTGGACCACGAGGGCCTCTTGATATGGGTGGAGAGTGAAGGATATTTGTGTTTGAGCTGAGTTTATTGATGATGCCAACGCCAACGGATGAGGGGAGATGTCCTTATTGCAGATAGACTACTGAGATATTCGAACGGTGTGACACATAGAAAACCTCTTGGAAAATATTGTTTCAAAACACACATTTATACTTATTGCATGCATCAAATTACAGCTACGTTATATCGATTTTTTCATCATTTTTGTTTCGTTTTGTTCACAAGACTTGGTTGGTTGTGTTCGGAAAACGATTAAGACTAAAGACACTAAAATTATTTCTGGTTTTTGTTATTTCGCTATTGTTTTGATACAACTCGACACTTCAAAGATCACGAAAAAGTTCCTAGTTTCCCATATTTGTTTCGTCCATTGCTGGCTTAAGTTTAGTACGTTACAGATAGATAATAACTACTAGAGTAATATTATTCCCGGCATAATATTTCGAACAGCACAAATCCCTAATAATGCATTTGCTCCTCCGGCTGCTCTCCTAATTGTTCAGCATCGTTTGCTAGATGATCACTAGATCATTTGCTATTCCCTTTATGTGTATGTATATCTTTAAAAAAGACTACTATAACCGAGGTCCGGCGACATCGGCGGTTGGTATAAAATATGTATGTTCCATAACTTGTCTGCGAGCGGAAATCAACACGGGTTCGAAATTATGATCAATTTGGCGGGCGAATGTTTTGGAAGAAAGTTCGGAGATCGTACCTAAAATAAGTTGTGGGTGGGTCGTCGGTGCGAACGTGATTCTCACTTGGCTTGCTTCGTGTGGTCGTCGGTCAATGGTCGATGTCCAGCTGTAAGTGCGCGCGTCGGGAAGCAAGTGCGAGGGGGGAGTGGGGCGGGCCATCCCCATTCGAGGTGAGCGTCCTTCAAATGCGAAATCAAATCAATTACATATTGCTCTGCGGTACTTGTACAAAACATCCAAGTCGTGTTCGGAGTTGGTTTATATTAAGTTAGTTTGTATTATTAAGTTCCCCGGAACGTCGTCGCCACCATTGTCTGTGTCTTGAGTTATTATTCCCCCAAGTTCATAGATGGTTTAAAGCCTTTAATGCACACTGAAGTAAGCTAATCGTGGGTTACATCGATGCAAACAAGTACGAACAACAAATACATTTACCGCGCACAGTTTAGCCCTAGTACAAGTACAACAACTTGAGAAACCTTTATTTTTCCTTCACGATTTATCAGTATTGATCACAAATCTCTTCGAACATTACTCGTGTATTGTAATATTCACTATGCACTAATTGTTTGTCTACCAAGTATTTCAAGTGTTGTGATGAAAGCCTTTTGTGAGAGTTCTCATTGCTTTAAGACTCTAACTTATACATCCGTTAAATCTATTATATTTCCCATATATATTAGTTCATATTTGCTGTGGTTCTTGATACTAAATACATTAAGATTTATTCTATGGATTTGTGGTATGCAGATGTCGGAGATTAGTCTCTCGTTAAAATAACAAACAATTTGGGTCAAGTCGATTACAATAAAACCGTTCTTCACGATAGACCTTCTGAAGCATTGCTGCCCAAACTGACGTTGTGTTTTGGCCGAACCCATTCCTGTTTGGGCCGCAATCCTTTCGGAAGGTCCACCTTTAACTCATCGCACTGAAGAACAAAATGAAAGGAAACTTATAAGAGAGTAGATGATGCTTTTATTTGTATTTTCCTTAAAAATAATATAAGTTATAAAATTTATAATTTAAATCCCTTGTTTTTCTTGTTGATTGGTTTCATTTAAGACTACTGCTAAAGAGAATAATATAATAATATGCAACGCATAGATTTCTTTAATTAAGGTCGATATTTCCTCTATGTCTAAATTAAAAGTGTAAACATTATTAAATTGTTTCGTTGGTGTTCGTGTGTGTGTCTGCGTAATTTGTGAAGTGGAGTTGGTCGAAGGAAACAATTGAACTTAAACATTAAAGTATTTGCTTTGTAATTTAAGGCATAACCAAGTGTTAACTTTTTCTCTGTGTCGCAAAACGAAAACCTTCCGTCGCCGTGGAAGCACACAGAACGCAGAATTAGCATTAAACTCGCTCCCACCAAGGTGGAAATCGCATTCCCTGTGCCTCGTGGGCCACTTTCAGTTTTCCCAACTTAAATAATATATGTAGAACTTTAAAACAAGCTTAACGTTAAAATGTTATTGAAACCCGTACACCATCCTAATTGAAATTAATTAATTACACTTTAATTGTTTGAAATGTAATGAAGATACACTAGAGATGTGTCAGCTGGCTTAATTAAGAGTAACTATTAATAACGCGGCTGTCGATCAAACACTTGTTCCTGCACAAGAGTCGACTGAGTTCAGATTTTGTTTCTGGTTTGTATTGTATGTTGGAATAAATAAAACAAATCGGCCAATCGTACCCGGGCATATTGACCACTACTACTGAATATGCCGAATTCTTACTCGAATATGAGGAAGTGAAGCGGGAGTAGGAAGAGAGAGGGGTGTGGATGCAGCAGCAGGTACTTAAAACTAATTTAAAAACGAAGTTTGTTGTGTGTTCGCTTGTTAACGATATTAACAATTAAACAAAATACAGGGTTAAAGGAGCATCGAGAGAAAGCATTCATTGGAAGTAGATTTGGTAATCAATTTTAAAGCTAATTTGAGGAGTTTGTTACAATTGTCGGCTTTGAGAAATATTATTGCATTCTTTCATCTATAATATACAATTTTACGTGTATGTATTTCAAATAAACAGTTAGAAATCCATTGAAAAGGGTTCTCAAGTTAAAACACAGCTATTTTACTTAAACTATTTACCTTAAAAATTGTGAGCCTTCTTTTCAATTGAAATCTTCATTGGCGGTTCTCAATTCGAAAGTGGTAATTTTGTTGCATTGTTTCTAATTTGGTAAGTAGCAAAAATAGGCTAAAATATGTAAATAAAATTTTGGTAATTTCACATTGAACTTAATCGTTACAAGGATGGTTCTTATAACATGATTCGCATTTTTGTTTTGTTCTTCTTACTATATACAATAGAATAGTTTATTAATGTAAACATGACGATCATTAGAGAATTATGTACGAACGAACGACGACGTAAAAAAGTATTTGTTTCAATCATGTTATGTTCGTAGCAACGCCAAAATGCTACGCAGCTTGTTCCCACTTGTCCTAATTGTTTTCCTTTGCGTTTCCTTTGTTTTTGGTCTAAATAATTGTTGAACTATTATTCCTTCTTACACCCTACCTCGTGCCCTCCCTCCTTTGTGCTTAACTAGAAAACGCTACCAATGGTTGAGGGCGACATTCAGCAAATGTAGTATGTATATAAAGCTGCTTATAGTATGCCTTAGAAAATGGGGTTTCTTTCTGCTAAGAGAGGTTCTCTTAATCTTAAATGTAATGCTAGCTTTTGATATATTCGAATGTACATCTTCGAAAGGTTTACTTGTTGTCCATAGTTTGTTGCTTGAGTGGTTGGGGTTGATTGTGTGCTTCGGTGCACGATTTAGGCGAAGTACATGACCTTCTTCGTGTCGGCGTGCACGGTGATAGCGCGTGCCATGGCGCCCGGGGTTCGGTCTTCGGAGCAGCCACTTTGGTGGGAGCCTTCGCCCGAATCGTGTTCCTTCTCGACCAAGTGATATCTGCAATCAAAGAACATTGTTCAAGTGAGGAGTTGGAAACTAAGACCCTAGAGCTCTAGTATACAGACCTTGCTCTGAAAGCAACCAAGTGGGCGTAGTATGCCGGAGCTGGAATCGACACAGATCGGGTGCATCGCACATATGTATGGCATAGCTGATATGTTAGACATTGGAGCTCGTCGGAATCGAAGTGGTTGTCGTCCCAGAGGACGTGGTAGTGCGAAGGACGACTCGTGCCCTGAGGGAGGAGGAGAAGGTTAGTCATTGTTTTTAACGGAAACGAGTGCGGTTTTGCAGACCTGGATGCCTTGGTGACTGCACAGATAGAAGTCGAACTCGGTGGGGTGCGTGATGCCCACGTCGACCGTGGTGCCAGCTGGTATGTTTCCGGACTTGCCGCTCTGCTCCTTCTTCTCGGCGCAGAAGAGACGCGTGTGGTGCCGCTTCTGCACCACGATGAAGGTGATGCCCGGCCGATATTCCGCCTCCAGCTTGATGCAGGCCTCTCGAATGGCCGTGAGCTCGTGCTGCAGGACGTGCGGGAACTGGCCTTCGGAGACGCCGTCGCGGTAGAGGATGATGCGGTGGGGTTTGTAGCCGCCGGTGGACTTGTAGAACATGATCAGCAGCTCGCGCACCATGCTGCTCAACTCCTGGATGATTTCCTGGCGGTGCTGCTGCACACGCACCGTAGCTGCATAGCGTGAGGGATGCGCGTCCATGGAGCCCACCACGGCCGCGATCGAGGGCTTCTTGTTGTCGCCCGCCGGTGGGTGGGTGACGTCGGCACCCAAGAAGATGACGGGCTCGTTGAAGACCTTGGGGCGGATGGATGGCACCAGAATGGAGTTTATGCCACCCAGCTTCACGTTGATCTTCAGACAGAGGTTCGACAGTGTCTGCGGCGACGTCTTGTTGACGTTCTTGGCTTGGACGCACTGGGTGGCCATGCCCAAGACGGTGTCGCCCACTCGCTTAACTTCAGCTGTGAAAAGAGTACTCGGTTAGTACAAGTAGATTCATAATCTGATGATTGCTATATTACCGTAGACTGGGGTTTTTCCCGGCAATACGACCACGACTAACTGCAATGCGTTGAAGGAATTCTTCAGATATCTGAACATGGGCTCCACCTGATCCGGCCCCGTGGCGTACTTGCAGAAGCAGGGCTGCCCGATGATCGGCATTCCCGCGTCATTCGAGATCTTTTGCAGCTGCTGAGTGAAATTCCTCAAGGCGTCCTCGCGCACGGTGCGCTGAGGGGCGAAGCAGGCGATGGCCCAGACGCGGATCTCGACGCCGGTGAAGAACTGCTTGCCGCGCATGTCCCAAACGCCCTGGTTGGGCGAGGCCAAGCTCACTTTGTTTTGCGGTGGGAACAGTTGCTGCGGAACGGGAGGACATTAGACAAATTATAGAACGATCTGTAGAAGCTGCGGTCACCAACCTGGCCGGTCATGCTCGAAACCCTTCCCCCGTACTGCAGCTTCGGAGGCGGCAGCACACGGCCCCGCACCTCCATCATCGAGTTGGAGATGGTCAACCCGAACTCCTGCACGTACGAGTCGTTGTTGAAGTCGGCGCGCCGCACGAGGTTGTTGATCTCGCGCTCGCGGTCCGGGGCCGAGCGGGCGGTGGCTTTGATCATGGTCGAGGTCTGCATGTCGGTGAGCTTCTTGATGCAGCGCTGGCCGGCCACAATGTTGCACACCTCCAGCGGCAGGTAGGTGTGCTTGTGCTCCTGGCCCACCTGCAGGCAGGGCAGGTGCGGGTAGCGCAGCTTGATGCGGTACTTGTCGAGGAAGTACTTGGCCACGGTGCACTCGACGGTCTGTCCGTTCTCGAGTTGCAGGGGGAAGCTGAAACGAATTGGAAATGAACGGGTTGTGCCGCAGTTTGCAGTTGGTTCGCTTACGATTGCATTTGTGCCGGGCGCCTGGTCACGTTGCAGACGCGGTACTTGCGCCGCATTTGGCCGCAGTGCGTGATCTCGATCTTGAGGCCCTTGATTTCCTTGGTGAATTTGACACGTTGGGAGTCGGTGAGCGGCTTCCGCTGCTCGCTGATGTCTCTGATGTCGAGCACCTCGCACATGAAGTCGATCACGGCCTGGGCCTTGTAGAAAGCCGTGGCCGAAACTGAAAACCAACATTCGATTAATTTGTGATGCACTCAATTAGAAAGTCAGAACCTACCATCGATATTGAGCATCATCTTCCACTGCGAGGGACGCACGCTCTGGTGGAAGCCGAACCAGACCTCGCGACCGCCGCCCAGCGGGTGGTAGTAGCCGTCCGGCGAGCTGAAGAAGCTGCGGCCCACCGGCGTGTAGGTCATGCTCGGCAGGTGGCGCATCACGACGTCCAGGGCGAGGATGGCGTCGTACGGGATCTGGCGCGTGCGGCCCTCGAGCGCCTCCTCGAGGTTGAACAGCGACACCTGCGCCATCCACTTGATGGTCACGCGGAAGATGCGGTCCTTGCCCTCGCCCGGCAGGGTCACCTCCAGCTCGAGCCGGTCGTTGCCGATGGGCAGCGGGTCGCGCGTGTACAGGTTGTTGCGCCCGTCGAACACCGGCTTGAGCACGCCGAAGATCTTGCTGTAGGCGTGCACCATGGTCTCGATGATCTCGCGGTTCACCTTGCGCGGGCACTTGTCCGGCTGGATGTTGATGTCGTAGTGGTGCACGTAGCCGCGGGGCATCGTCACCTGGAAATGGTTGGCGCGCAGAATGATCGGGCGTCCCTCGCGCCCCAGGTTCGGGCGCCGCGGACAGGTGAATACTGGCAGTTCGGGTTGCGTTGGCGTGGTGGCAGCGGCGGCTGCTGCGGCAGTAACGGTGTCAGCAGCACCGAGGGCCGAGGCCACAGCGGCGGCCTGGGCAGCGGCGGCCGCACCGCCGACGGTGGCGCCGCCGACTGCGACATTCTGAGCACTTGGGCTGGTGACGGCGGTTGGATTTACTGATGAACCGGGAGCTGGTGGTGCTGCAAGACAAGAGGAGAGTGTTAGGCGCATCCAACTGCGGCGGGGGGTCGGGTCGGATCAAGCCAAACTGCACGAATGTGTCAAATGAAACAAAGAACAGTGTACACTGTGGCTTTCGCAAGGCATTTCTAACTAAACAAACTAAAGAGCGCTGAACCCATCGACTGACAGCGATCTCTGCAGCTCCTTCAACGAGCACATGCACTCCTTCTGGGCTTCGGACACACATTGCGACATTGGGAGCTCGAACAGCGACGGACGGATGACATCATGGCATCATGGCATCATGGGGGACTTGTTCGGGTCTGGGTGCACCTCGATTCGCACCTCGCGATTCAGTCGAATGCGCTCGCTCCTTTCTTTACACTAAATACAGTTACGGAAGTGAACAACAAATTACGACTGCGATGCAAACAACTACAAAGCAAGAACCACAACAATAATGCTATACGAAAGGTGGGTGTGAGTGAGTTTGGATTGTGGGAACAAAACAAAAGGATCACGGTCTAAACAAGATAATAGTGGTCTAAACAAGAAAATAGTGGTTAGTAGTTCTGTTCTCGACAACAAAGAACGCCAAAAGATCGTGTAATTTCGGTTGGTTAATTTCATTTCAGAAACAACGTAAGAGAATTAATGAAAAGTTAACGGAAATAAATTAATATGATTTTGCAAATAGTTTACATGTGAGTGTGTCGAAGCTAGTCTGCGGCTGAGACGGGCTCTGAGGCCGCGTAGGCGAAGAAGTCCACTGTGATTCTATAAAAAGAAATTAAAAATAAACAATAATGGTAAAAAACGAAAGCAAACAAAAGAGTGTTATAAAAAACCAAAAATATAAGATCAAATAAAATGAAAACAATCAAATAAACGGACAAAAAGTGCCAATTTTTTACAATTAAGAAACACAAGACGAACCAATAAAATAAAACGAGAAACGGGGAGAGAAAAAGGTGTGATTAGTTTTCATTAGTTCAAGTTCATAATAATAATAGTAAGTAGTTACACATCAGATACATATACAATAATATATATGGTTAAATGCGCCCGATATCCTTCTGAACCAACGACCAGAACAATCGAAGCAGGTTCTTTGACCCACTTCGGACGAGACCAGAAATTGGGCAACTGTAAAAATACCCCAATTCGACGTTTCTATCAAAGTCAAATCGAAAGATTTTGCGCAATTTATATCAATTATTGCTGCGAATATGCAAATTACGGCGGATCGACGATTGCCCCAAAACATGGGCGACAGACACCAGAAGCCAAACATTCGGCAGCAACAGCAGATTCGTCGACGACGAGCGACGGTCGTTGACCTATTTTCTGTACCGAGAAACATGTATTGCGAGGAGGGAGGGAGCGCTTCCATGTGAGGCGCAGAAACAGACGCGGACAGACAAACGAAACACACGAGTAATGCGGGGGAGAGTTCAATTGGGGGCGGAGGGGAAGCTTCTGCTTGCCCGTCGCTCAAATTGTGTTCAAACTCGAACACAAACGACTCAATTCTCGGTGCTTCGCGTTAATTTGCTGATGCGACGAGCTTATCTCATGACTTCACGACTTTTCGCTCGGTGGCAGTGCATTCATTACCCGAGGAGAGCTTCCGAGACACCTGGTCACAGTTTCCAGTTTCTGTCGTTGTTGTTGCAGTTGCCTACGTCACTGGCGACGGTCGGATTCGTCACAAATGCAGCCGCCGCGCAGGCAGCAGCTGCAACCCCAGCGCGCGATGACGTCGTCGCCGTCCTCGCGTCGGAGACACGAGGCAATCGTCCAGCTGAAGAACGCACCTCGTGACCTTTGAACCCAACTACAACAAGTTCTTCAGGTGATAACACGGCGAACGCAATTAATCGATGCATTGTTTTCCCCTCTACGGTATGTGGGAAACAAAATTTGACAGACGTTCGTTCCGCGATGCCAACTGCGCAGTTATTGCAGTAGTGGCAGCGCTGCCGACTGCGACTCACGTCCACCATATTTTTTTTATTTGCCATTCTCCTTTCCACCGAGTGGAAACAAACGCAAACCCACATTGAAGGAAACCCACTTATTAGAATTTCCCCGACTTTTGTGGCGTTTGGTAATCGGCCATTAATTTATATTTAAGAATCTTGAATTCCCCTTTTCTTCACTTACGTTGTCCGACTGGATACATTTTTCAATCGTATGTGTATGTGGTCTAGTTTATTTTCTTCGCTAAACGTAAATTGCTTCAGCCTTTTGTCTATCACCTCGAGTTGGAATTCGATATTAATTGGTTTTATTTGCTTTGGGAATTAAAATCACGACTAAATACTAATTTAGGCACAAAGTTTCAGAAGTTGATCTCTCTGTCTCTCTCTGGCGTCCGTTCGTCCTACTTCTCGTCTCCGTGATCATGCATCAGTGCATAGAAAACTTAAAATAGTTGTCAAAAATCACAAAATTTCGCAATTTCCCGTCTGGATGGTAAAAAATTATTCGCTCGTTCGTTCGTTTGGCCTGAAATTCTATTCCGATGGGCTGCGGACGAGATTGAATTGATTGAATGAGACTTCGCTGGACGTCGCACGGTCGTCGTCGTTGTCGTAAAATGTGCGCTGCGAACACCTTCGTTTTTCAGAGCGATTTTTCGCGTGTTTCCCGTGCGTTTCGACTCGAAAATTCACTGGCAATCGATTCCTCGGCGACTAATTTTGTGATTTCATCTGTTTTTGCTAACTTTGCACTTCAAACATAGTGTTAAAATTTAATTTGAAAAATTTTCACTGGCAGTCGCAACAAACTTTTTCCACGATTCTCGACGTTCTTTTTCCGTATTTTTTCTTTTGTAATTTTCTTGCAGTTTCCCAGCGCTTGTGATGCGAATGAACGAAATCGAAACACGGGCGACTCTCTGGTGTGCTCTTTCCCGCGCACAGCCCACAGCCCCACGGCCGTGTCCATGAATTCCAGCAGTTTTGCGTCTGCACAAGTGGTTGTGACTCGCTGTTGGAAGATGTATGGGCAGTGCAGCCACCAGCGAGATATCAAAGAAGGTAACTTCAAAATGGCGTGCGAGAATGGTGCCAAAATGTTGATGTCAACGAAATATCATCGGGTTTCCAAGAGCAAACTTTATTCCAATACATGGGATATTTGGGATATTTAATGCGTTGATTCCGATGTGAAAATAATGATAAAATACAGAATACCACCCATGTCCATTTCACCGAACACCTTCCCTGGTTGATTGATTTTACTTCCCTGTTTGTTGCTGTTCGACAACCCAAGTGTCAAATCACGCAATAGTGCGACAGACGTCGTGAGCGAGTGCGAAAGACGAGTTTACATAAAAGTGCCCAGAAAATAGTCGGAGATGTCCATTTACTACAGTGGAGCCTTGCGCCGGTCCCAAGGCATCGTCTCGGCCATCAACAAGCAGGTCAAGAGCGTGAACCTGAAAGGAGTCAGCCGCATCACGGTCACGTTCGATCCGTTCGGGGAAAATGTTAAATCAACCAGGTGAGGCCGTCGGTGGGAGAGGGGGTGGGTGGCGGTGGAAGAGGGGCGCCCAAGGTGGGAGGAGGCATCTGCTCACAATGTTTTCTCTGCGAGACAGAGACCCAGCGCACCGACGACCAGACCTCGTGTTGTCCCATTTCCTCATTGGCGCATTTTCCGCTTTTCCCCAAAGCGCCGTGGAAAACCGATGCATGCTCCTTCTCACACACACACGACTATTTTTAGCATGCGCAAACAACGACGCAGGAGTGGATGACAGACAGTCAGTCGGTGTAAGACCAGAAATTTTCACAATTACATTTTCGCCGCAAGCAGGAAGCAATTCAAAATATTCTCGGGCGTATTCCTAAGTTCAACAAGCACAGGAGGAATCGGACATACTCACCGTAAATCTTGCCGATAATTCCCACCGCCGTGTTCAGCTGCAGCGTGGCGCCCAGGTCCGGGAACGTCGAAGGTAGGGAGTGGAGCTGAGCGGTGCCTCCAGGAGCCAGCTCGCGCTCCGTGGACATCTTGGTCGGAGTCGGCGTCAGTTTGAGGCCGTTCCTTCACGTCCGGTAGTCAATAAAAGTTCTGAAAGCACGAGAAAGGGATTCTTAGTCTTCTCGCCGAAACACATCGAGACTCAAACGCTATCATGGGCGCTTTCTAGAACTTTCCCCCCACCCATCCCCCATCGCAGACTCGCACTACATCGCTTTCTCTCTTCCAGGGAGTTCCTGTTCCTGCTCTCCACACCCAAAGTCACGCAAACCAACCCCAAGTGCGTGGTGAAGACCGAGGTCGTGTGCAAT
This sequence comes from Coelopa frigida, assembly GCA_017309665.1. NCBI lineage: Eukaryota > Metazoa > Arthropoda > Insecta > Diptera > Coelopidae > Coelopa > Coelopa frigida. Next base: position 327,012 of record CM029562.1, read on the forward strand.
CGACAGCCAGCCGAGGTCAAGTTCTCTCTGATAGATTCGGCGAAAGGTTTGACCGAAGTCTCAGCTTACAACGATTCAGATTAAAACAATTCCTCGAATTTCAGAACAAGCCAAAGTCAAGGAGATCCGTTTGCTGAGCAACAATCTGAACACCTTGGAGCTGCTGCAGCTGTGCAACAAACACATCTCCGTGCTCGCCCCGCCCGAAGACACGACCACCAAAGTCCTCACCAAATCCGAGAAGCAGAAGCTGGCCGGCGGCGGCAAGAAGATCGCCAAGAAGAAGTAGATTCGCGAGGATCGTTAGTCGATAGCTTTAGAGAGAGAGAGAGCGAGAGAGAGACCTGCAGACATGACCCGGAAGCACAAAGGAACCCTGGCCGTTATCGAGCAGATCTACCAGGACATTCCCTCGTTCACCGACATCTTCACGGAGGAGACGTTCTACATGTTCGCGTTCTGTTTCGTTTGTGCGACCGTTCTCGTCGCTTTCGTTCTCTCTAGATTTATAAAGATCAAACCGGTTGAAATTTAAGTGAAGATAATGTAAATGTTGCGCAGTAAATAAAACCAAGATGCCTGTATTAGAGACGTAGCCATGTGTATGCCGACTGGGGCTGGGGAGGCGGGCGGATGGACGACGGGCGCAGGAAGTGCGTGCGCGGAGGCTGCCGACACTTGGAGCCTCAACTCGCAAACGACGTGACGGGCCCTCGAGGTCCCTCGTCCGACACATGTTCCGGATGGAACCAGTTTAACCTTGGGTTGGGTGCGCAGAGCCCAAGAGAAACTCGGCCTTAAATACTCTGGCTGAGCAAAAACCACAAAACTGCAATCGTTTTATGCGTTCCCCTTTGGCCCCACGGCAGGCGGACGGTCGTCGGTCGGTCGTTTGGTCATGTGTTGTGTGCCCAAGCGAAGGTTGAGTCCGGGGAACGGGGGACGACACACGAAGCATATGCGATAAAACATGCGAAATAACAGGGAGCAATAAAACCGCAAAAGAAGTGCACAAAGCGCGACAGCGAGAGGAGGGAATGGGAGGAGGAGGCCGAGGAACAAAGGAGCTGGGCCCAGAATCTGGCTGCATCGGTTGAGGTTGCGACGCGATCTGACTGGGGAGCAGTTAATGATGAACGAACGAAAGATGATCGCGGCGAAAGCGAGACGCAAACGTCGGAGGAAATTAAGGAGCGAAAGAGCTCGGTGCAAAAGTCATGAATGTAGCACGAGGATCCGGTCGAACGCGTTTCGACTTTTGTTTCGTGCGGATTTCTTCCTCTGCCTCGCTTCTCCCCGACTCGGCTCCTTTGCACGAAAGTCCACACGACGATTTATGTAAAAGTCTTCGACGGAATCGATTACGGGAAAGTGGAGCAATTCAGCGGAAATGCAAATGCCCAACTGCATGGGGGAGCAAGCAGGAAGGAGCCCGCGATAACATCGAATAAATATGTATGTGAGCGGAGTATCATAAGAGAAACCCACACACACATACTCATCTCGTTTGGGGCCCAGGATCAAGCGGAAGGACTCGTGGTCCCATAAATCGAGCAACCATTTTCTGCGGGTTGTTCCAACAGGTCGAGTGGAGGCGGGGGCGAAGAAGAAACTATTTCGCCCAAGTTCACTCCCGCCCGGGACATGGGGGGAGACGATAATAAAAAGCACACACACACAGCCAGCCATCGCATACACGGCCCAAGGATGTTTCTAGGGTAGCGGGCTAAAACAAAACCAAAACCCAGTCAGCCAATGGATCCAGCCAAGGAGCCGCACACATTTATCGGACGCCCCATGTACAGGGACAAGAGGAGGGGGCGGGAGGGGCGTCTCCAACGCGAGTCTGGGGCCGCTATCTTCGGATGCAGGCGGCGCGCTCGACCGACTTACGACGACGAGGCAACGACGACGGTGGCGATGAGGTTCGGCCCGACCCGACCCGATGTGTGCTCGAAGGACCTCGGCGCGAAGACAACAGCGAGGCGACAGTGGAGCAAACGGCGAGAGTTGGGGACACTTTCCAACGGCGAGAGTGGATCGGGTTTCGCTGTCGCCTGTCTTCGGGCTGGGCCGACCTCTGTCACGAATTTGAAACGTGGATGGACAAGTCCTTGTGGTGTCCTTCGTTCGAATGGCTTCCGACTGGTCGACATTGGTGGGTGGCGAGGGGAAGGAGGAAGAGCTGCCCATGTCGATGTCGCGTCGCCCCATTCGACGGCCTCTTCCGCTATCTTATCGCGCTTTGGCGTCAACACGGGGTTTCGCACTTATCGAGGAGGGCGTCATCGAGGTGGGGCCGAGGGGCGAGTGGAAGGTGTGGAAAATAATGCGGACCAAGAACACTCGTTCGAAGCCATCTCATTGGAAATGCACTCCGAACGGCTTCGTGGAGGAACATTTTCGCACAAGCTGCCGGAGTCTGGCCCACGGTTTGGGGCGAAGGCGAACGAACAAAAAGACAACAAGATTTCTCCATTTTCGTTTTCTGCTTTCCGTTCGTTGTCTTGGGTGGAGGAGGAAAATTCAACTTCGCTTTCTATGGATTGCATTGCGAAGTGCGCAAAAAGGCGGATTTCGCAATGTTTCTGCGAGGTACCGAACGGCGACAACAACAACAACAACTGGATACATCGACAACGACGACAACAACAATCGCACGAAGTAGACGAATCGTTTGCCGACGAGCGACACGAGAGAGCTCCAACATGGAGGAGGGTCAGAGAGGGACGGAAGGTCTCTGTGGACGCGCCCACCACCCCACGAGAGTGAGAGGGAGAGAGGGTGGATCTCGTTGGAAAACCAGAGAAAAGTCTGGCACAGTCGAGCGAGCGAGAGACAGAGAGAGCGAGCGAACTTTCTCTCGCCCCCCTCCTCCCGCTTTGTCGCCGCCCCCCGCAGCCGAGGAAATGCAGTTTCCGGATCCAGACCCGAACGAACGGAGCCGAGTCGCGAATGCTTCGACTGGGCGCGGAGGAGTCGAAGAAACCGCTGCGAGAGAAGCGAAGACGGGCCCCAACGACGGAGTCCACGATGGAGCCCGTTATTTGGAGGTCTCCCTCCCTCCGCCCTCCCCGCGGACGGGTTTCCGCACAATATCTGTCTCCAGCAATTTTGTGTACCCCGGTCACACAGACAGACAGACACCCGAGCACATATGTAGCTGTGTGTGTGAGTGTGTGTGTTTCGCTCCACTCGACACAAACAGTTCGTATCTGCGAGAACCGAATGCGTATCTGCTCCAAGTTCAATGTCAAACGTGTTTTTTTCAACCGCCCCCCTCCCGCTCGCGAAGCCCGAGCGGTTTTTTCTCCACTTTTCTTCTTCTATTGCGATTATTCGGCGGGCGACGTTGTTTGTTTAATTTGTTGCTCGCGCTCTCTCTCGCTCGCTCCGCTCCAAGGCGGGCTTAATTGGCCCGGAAATTGGACCGAGTCCCGCCCCGGGAGCTCTCGTTGTTGTTGGCGACTTCGTCTCACACCCCTCGGGACCTTCGAACCCAACGTCGGCGATGTTGACGACGACGGCGACGTCGAAGTCCCCGACGGTGACCTTCTGAGAGTCCCACATCGTCCGCCGTTGGGTCCTTCTTCCGATGGGGACCCGCAGGACGCAGCCGAGGTTCGGGTCCTCGGGCGCCCGACCTGTGTGAGTTACGTCGGTGACCTTTCGACTCGGCGCACGTCAGCACCAGGGGCCCAGACCCAGTCCTTCGAATGGTGTGGATATTATTAGCCGTTGACGTGGCTCGGACGGCAGCCGGTGGGCTTCGTTGTCTCTGGCCGACCGGGCGTCCTCCTCGAACAACATTCGGGGAGCGCGAGTGAGCGGGACAGCGATGCGGGGTGGGCCCAGCTGCTCCGGGGCTCGATCGAAAGCGAAAGCCGTCGTCCCCGGGGCAGCCGAGGGATCGAGGAGCCGCCATTATTCCGATAATTAAATGAAGAAGCGCCCGAATGGCCTCCGCCCCCGGAACCCCATCCCTAGAACGACGACGTACAGCTGTCCTTGTCGCACGCAAAAGCTCTCGGCGGAGGGCAGAAGCCAAAGGATGGTGGTTTGGGGCAGGTTCCGGCAACGAGTCCTGCGCGATTCTCTCTCACTCTCTCTATCGAGCGCTCTCTCGGAGAGGGGAGGGGAGAAGGGGCGTGACCCGCCCCCTTCCGTTTGTTATTGCCCGCCGAGCAACAACCCTCGCTTTCAGCTGTTCGTCCTTAAAGTTCTCGAATTATTTCCATGTCCTGCCGTCGCCGCCGCCGCCGCCAAAGCGACACGACGAAGCCCGACGACGACGGCCGCTCTGTGTATGCGCCACCAACGTGTGGGTGTGTGTGTGTCTGTGTGTGTGTGATGGGCTCCCCCTGTTATGCTCCAGCATTTAAGCCTCCGTCCTCGACTTTTCTCTTCCTGTCGCCGTCCTCCAGGCAGATAAATGCCATATATAACCCAATATACACATATCCTCGGGATGTCCGTGTAGGGAAATTTCAAACCGATTCGACACACACACACACAGACATCCATCTTCCCATGACCAGCCGGTGAAAAGGAGAGTAAAAACTTTCTCGATTTCTCGACTTCAAGAGACATCTTGGCCCAGGAGCCGGGGACGACGGGATTCCCGGAGTAACGGGAGTCCAGAAGTCGGAGGAGCAGCAGGTTATGCAACTCCGCGGATGGAGAGAGTTCCCGATCGCCCTGCCGAAGGCTTCTGTCCCCACACACTCAGCCCAAAGTGTGGACAGACAGCGGGACAGACCGGGGACAGACGGCGACCATCTGATCGCGTGGCTCGGGCTCCACGACCGAGACCGCGCCGGGCCTTGACCGGACCCCTCGCGGGCCATCGATGGGGTTGTGGAGCCGCAACTTACCGTTCGCTCGAGTTATCAGCGAGCTCAGCTGACGCGGTTCCTCGGGCGCGGGCGGGGGGCGACGTCTTCAGCTCGGGTTCTGCGCCGCGATTGCACACGAATCAACGTGTGTGTGTGTGCTTGGTCACTGTGCGTGTGTCTGTGAGCGTTTTACATATACGCCGTATGTGGATTATTTATGTAACACGCGCTCGGCTTCGACGACAGCGACAGCGACGACGTCAATTGCAATTGTGGGCAGAGCAAACATTTCTTCACTGGCCGCGGAATTTTCTCACTTTATCAGCGGAAAATAATTATAAACAAATACTCGCGCACTCACACCACGGGCGGGCACGCACGCACACTAGCGCGATGAGCGACGATAACAACAACAACAACAACTGACTGAGTGGCGGGCGAACGCGATTTAATCGGAAATTAATTTCGAACGCAGCCGATGCACACGTCGTCGGCGCTGCGATTCGTTCGGGGGGCGGGAGTCGGCTGCAACTTGTGGGTGTTTGCGTGCGCTCACACACACTCGCGCACTGCACTCCTGGCGTCGGCCGCGATGCACTCGGACCCCAGGCCTGGCCGGACGCGACTCCGACTCGACCCGAGCGTGGGGATCGTGCGTGGGGCGAGCAGAGGGCGACGAGTGGCGACAACTGCGCTGTTGCTGTCGATCGCTCGCTGCGCCGCTGCTCCGGACTGACGATGACGCCAGTGACGTGAGGGAGACGGCGACAGCGACGTCGGTATGGGCGACACCAACACACACACGCACTCACACAGAGGATACGCGCAGAACGTCTGCTGGCGACGGCTTCCAGCGGAGGCGAGTGAGATGGAGCGACGGAGGGGGCAGCGACGGCGCTGCAGCAGCAGCTATCGACGGAAATAACGAAATCGCTTGTTTATTTTCCGTCGCCGCGGATTGACAACAATTGGGCTCGATTCGATTCAACTTCGTTTCGCTCAGTTTCCCTCGTTTGCGGAGGGCGGTCGTCGGTGCAGCGAGAATTATTTCACCATAACTCTATTTATCCGTGAAATACGCAGATACGAGGCGACGGCTCGACGTGCGGCGGACAACAACAAAGCCAAAAGGTAACAGAATCGCAACTAACGACGCAAAAACAAGCGCCGACCAGTCGATCCGATCCGTGCCGATTCCATTCGATGATTCGTGCCGAGTCGCGTCGAGTCGGGTGAGCCGACGGACGGACGACAGACACGAGTCTGTCGCGCTCTGTCTCTATCTCGCTCTCTTTCCCTCGCTCGCAAGTTGTCGCTTCGTAACTTTCTGCGCCACTGTTGCTGCTTCGCTGGTGCAGTTGTTGTTGTTGCTGCTGCTGCTTCGTTTATTTCAATTATTTGTTTCCACTTTTGGTCGAGTTCGCGAAACTTTTATTTTGTACTTGATTCGTTCGTTCGCTGCGGTGGTGTTGTTGCGTTGTTGCTGGAACCGAAGTTAGTCGCTGTAGTTGTTGCTATTGCTTTTGTTGTAGCGAAGCTCTGCGCTCTCCGGTCGAGATTGTTTGGTTCGCGAGGGACGAGTGAGACTTCGTCTGCTCGGCTCGGTTCGGCTGGCCGGTCGTTCGCTTTTTGGATCCGTCGCTCGTTCGGCTCCGTCCCCAACAACCCCATTCCAACAAAAACACATCCGTCATCTGCACGAAACGAAACCGGCGACCAGCTTCGCAAATTTACCCCCGAATACGTAATCGGGCGAGTTGGAAAGAGAGCACATGATGTCACTGCGCTCGAAAGTTTCTGTACCCACACTCATTCACTCACACAGTCAGACGGAAGCCTTTTGGCGAACTGCGCGAAAGCGAACAATGTTTGCAAAAAAGAGCAAAGCGAACGAAGAGCAATTTCGCAACATAAACAAACTCTTGCTTATTCACTCTTATTTTATTTGATTCCCACTTCCTTGTCCCCGCACGCAGCGCTTGTATTGATTCTGTTGCCCTCTCTTTCTCGCATCGCAGAGCTTTTCCCCAAATCGCGATGAAGTCGAAGTCGCCCCCACCTCGAGCCGGCACCACGATTTCGGGAACAGATTTCAGGAACAGATCTAGAGAGAACAGATTCCTATATAATGCAGCAGATCATGGAAAAAACGATGTCATTGGATGAAGCCCCCATTGCTGCAGTGGAGCCTTCGATTGTTGACCCTTGCGTGCAGCCAACGCCTTGGAGCGAACTGCGTTGCCAACCTTGTTTGCAGACAATAATAGGATGTTTGTCCGAGGCAGGACAGACCGAGGCGTAGGCAGTCAATATTTGAACAGTTGATCAATAAATAGATAATGGACATCCTGTCGCAGATGGGAATGGAAGGGTTCCCTCTGTTCATGGCAGAGCAAACACCTCAAGCAACTGACGACTTATTTATGGGCTCTACCTGTTGAGGCCAAAGAGGCGAAAGCTCAGCGGACACCACAGGAAGCTCCCCAGAAAGTGAAAGCGGATAAAGGATACACTTCCGGGGGAAGACAATTGTTGCACGGTGTGTGTACATGGAGTCAGTTCTCAACGTGGGATTGCAGGAAGCTGTAGAAATTAGAAATAACACAATTCTACTTCTGGTGCATGTCGTTATTATTTGGAATCATCGATCGGAGTACATAATTTACATTCCAAGTATACGCTTGAGTAGTAGAGAAGAATAACAAAACTTAAAGTATTTCAAAAGTCGGGGGCACAGAAGCCCACCCGAGGGATATTAGAACGTCGAATAAGAATGCGCAAGTTACTTAAGCAGGAGAGCAGCTGGAACCAGTCGGCGACGGACGCCGAGCTAGTCCTTCTTCTCGGCCGGGGCCGCGTCCACGCTGCTCGGCGTCTTCTCCTCGTCCTCCTTGTCGGCGGCTTCCTTCTCCTTGCCAGCACCCATGGTCGCGCCGGCCGGCAGAGCCTTCTCCAGGGCGCGCACGAAGGCCTCGAGGTTGCCCGAGTAGGCGGCGGCCACGGCGTCCGGCGTGAGCTCGAACTGTGACACGACCGGGCCCAGCTGGGCCGACTGCAGGGCGTTGGAGAAGAGCGAGAGCGCCTGCTGGAACTGCGGCGAGGAGATTGTGTCTTTGATCTGCTGCTTCTTGTTCTCGTCGGAGTCGTCGGACTCGGGCAGGTGGACGCTGAGGGTGTTGGCGCGCTCCGGGTCGGAGATCAGCTGATTGATCGCGTCCGAGGCGGCGATGGCGGTCGAGAGATCTATGTTCAGCGATCGCCCCGAGCCAGCTTCAGGTGAGAGGTTGGATAAGTATGATTGCAACTCTGGGCGGCTGAATGGGTCTGAGGATTTCTTACCAGCGCTGCTGCCGCCGCCCCCGTTGCCGGAGCTGCTCTTGGCGCCCTTCGACTTGGGCGCCGACGGGGTGCGGGGAATAGCCGAGGCCGAGTTCTCTGGGGTCAACAGACTGCCAGCAGCGCCAGCGGCAGAGCGACTTGGGGTGCTGGTGACGCGCGAGTTGTCTGCGGATCGACTAGAAGAGACAGAGGGAACTATTGTAATGGTGCTCTGGCACTGATTCCACAACTAATTACTTCATTGATCCCAGCAACGAACTGAGGCCGCCCATCTGGCCGACGCCGCCGAACAACTGCATCAGCTGCTGCTGCGACATGTTGTTCAGCATGTACTGGAGGTCGCCGCTGTCGCTGCCGCTTCTCTGGGCGGACGGCGGGTTGTTCATGAGCTCGTTGACGCGGCGGCAGAACTCCTCGTCCTTGTCGATCTTCGGCTCCTGCATCCAGAAGAACATGCGCCGCGAAGAGGTTTTGAACTTCAGCACGTAGACACGCCCCGTCTTGCACTGCTCGACGCGCTTGAACTCGAAGTCGTCTGGGAACACGATGAGATCGTCCTCGACCTGGCATCGAGAAGACAATGAACATCTCGCCCAAAGCGCTCAATGCAAAAATAGACCCACCTTTCCGGTCGTGCGGTCTTTCCAGCAGAAGTGCATCAGGCCGTCCTCGCTCTGCGTCAAGTACACGAGGCCCTTGCGCGTGTCCGGGTGGACCATTTTGCCAATCATGCTCATGCGTCCAGCGCGAAATTCGACCAGGTTCGAGCCGCTGCCGCCCGAGTTGCCGCTGAGTCCTCCTTGACGACCGAACATTTCTGAATTTGCTGGGGATTTCTGGAAGACGGGGACTATAATTGTATATCCTTGCCTTGGTTAGTGATATTTTACTTACATTTAAAAATGAATAACGTTGTAATTAAGCAAAATAGCTCTTTTTCGTGAGAAGCAACTTTTCTAATGACTAGCAAATTTCAGATGACAGCTGGAGCAGTGTTGCCCAAGTCACTTCAATCTGAGGACTTCACTTCACTTTTGATCAAAACAATCCGCCACTCCTTTTTTGATGATTTAATGAAAGCAAATGCAAGATGGTACGTCACTGTATTTTTCAGAAAACATTTCATTTTACTGGGAGCAGATGTGAAATGTAAAAATATTTTTTTTTGCTCAGCAAAAATGTTTTGAGTACTTTCTTGGTCCACTTTCTCAAAGCTTTCGGGATTTTTACAACCCTGTATGCAAAATTGGATACTGTATGCAAAATTTTGTAGACCTCAGCTGTTAATGAGAGTGTTCGTGAATATTAATTTCCAGTGGTTCTACAACTGTAGATGTTACTGAGCACATTTATATGATTTTGAAAAGCTGAGATTAATTTTAATTGTGCATTTATTTGTTAATTAAATATTTTATTATCTACTGCAATTCCTAATTCAACATTTCACCATTTAATTGTAATATTCGGAGTGATCTGATTTTCTCCGCAGTTAAAATGAGATGGGCATAGGAAATTCGCACATCATCGTGTAGCTGTCCCGCTCTCGCCCATGCGGGAGGTCGTTGGTCTGCTTCGTCCATCTTTCACATCTCAGACGTCCGACGACTTTTTTCATTCGTCTCTTGCGAATCGCAAGCGAAGGAGAGAACGAGCAGTGTTTGTCGTTTCCGACGGTTTTGCTCATCGTGTCATAGAAAAATCAATTTTCAGTGAAAATATCTCGATTTCAATTGAATTTCCTCGAAAATTTACAAAGTTGAGCCGAGCCCCGACGTGGATTTTCCAAATTGCCAACGGGACGCGAGGTGCATGTGTGAAATTGCACGAGCGAAATTTGCAAAGCCGTCTGCGAGAACAGTCTTCGAAGCATAGGGAAGCGGAGAAGGTGAAACAGGGAGAGAAAGAGTGGTAAGGAAGAAAAGTCGCCGTCGCGGCCGCCGCTTTGCCGTCTTCTTCTTCTAACTCCGTCCTCGTTTTGTGTTTTTTGTCTTTTGTTGAAACAGTTGCAGCTGGAAGTGGTTTTTCTGGAATAATTTCACGAAGCGTTCGAAAACGACACAAGCGAAGGCAGCGTCAGAAGAAATTTCACCCAAAAGTGACAACGCAAGCAAACGAAGAACAGCCAGCAACAGCAACAACAAATAGGAGAGCAAAGGAAAAGCGAAAAAACCAAGGTGCGTACCACGAAGAGAAGAAGAAGAAGCAGCATTAACAGGAAAGTTCAGCAGTGGACGAAGAACAAGATGCGACCCCTTGGCTCCGTCGAGGTCTCCTCCACTTATTTCCACGATCATTTTAGTCGAAAAACCCCTGGCCTCCGAGCGGAGAGTTTTTCGAATCCCAAATATCTCCGGGGGCCACGGACGTGTCTTGAATTCCGAACCTCGTTTCGCCCGGAGTTCGTTCGTTTCTTTGTACTCGTGCATGGGCTGCGACTTTCTTCTCGAGTGCTCCTCCTCCCCCTCCTGCTACTCGCAAATGTTCCCAATGTTCGGGTTGACGATAATGAATATGTGGGAATATTGAATCACTATACACACAAGTACACACGATGGAGCCGCTAAGAACAATTCTCGGCGAGCAATGATCGCACTTTTAATTAGCCTCCTCCGCCCCCGTTCGCCCCCCGGCGACCTTGGGCTTCCTTCGCTGTTTGCTCATCTGTTCAAATTCGCAGATTCGACAGACTATCGTCTCGTCTTTGAGAATGCAGCTATTTGTCTTCGTCCGCCAAGATGTTTAGCAGTAAAGTCGGGGCAAATCTTCCAACTTCCATCTGGGGTCGCATGTCTGTGTCTCTCTCTTGAATTAATCGCAACTCTCTCTCGCCTCTCCCCCGACAGCTTTCGCCACCCCAACACTAGCCAAGAACAACGAACTTGACCACCTGTTGAGGACACCTCGATACTTGCACGACACGAACAGCCGCAGAAGCGAACCGACCTTCTAGTGCGACCATGGAAATCCCCCCGGGACGCGCCCCCTTCAACGAGGACGAGGACTACACGCCCATGCGCAAGCCGAAGTCCGCCGCCAACACGCCCACCCACTCGAACTCGTACAGCACGGCGCTGAACCTGGAGGCGCCCTCGTCGTCCGGCTGGAACCAGGGCATCTCGACCTCGAAGCTGTCGCCCAACGCCTCCGAGTTCAAGCCCTCCAACGTCCAGAGCCGGCTGCAGCACCAGCAGCGGTTCCAGCAACAGCACCTGCAGCAGACCTACAACAAGCAGCGCCAGCAGCAGCACCACCAGTACCAGCACAACCAGCACCAGCAGTACCACGGGCACCACCAGCCCTACCAGCACCAGCATCAGCACCAACATCACCATCAGCAGCATCAGCACCATCAGCAGCACTACGACAACGGCTACCAGCAGATGCCGCAGCACCTGGGCCACCAGCAGCAGCAGCCGTACGTGTCGCAGATCGCGTCGCTGACCGGGTCCGTGCAGGAGCGCCTGCACATCGGCTCGAACGCGAACAACTACTCCGCGAACGCCACGCCCAACAGCTACAGCCACTCGCAGCGGCAGTCGTACCAGAACTCGGGGCCGCCCGCCCAGACCCAGGCGCAGGCCCAGTCCGAGGAGCCCGAGGTGCCCGAGGTGGACGTGCTCGCCCTGAACTACCTGGAGCACGTGATCCAGTGCCTGACCGAGAACCCGGGCAAGTTCGACTCGGTGGCCACGCGGTTCCTGCACTTCTTCGAGGGCATGGAGAACAACAGCTACGTGCTGGCCATCGCCATGGAGGACATCTTCCAGCAGTCGATCAAGAACCCCAACTTCCGCTACATGGGCGCCAAGCTGTACAACCTGCTGCACATGCTCAACCTCAACAAGGACTCGCTCTTCCACGAGCTGCTCAAGTACAAGCTGGCCGACCACCAGCACGAGCTGGAGACCTACATGCAGGACGACGGCAAGCAGAAGCTGGTGCGCGAGACGGCGCTCTTCCTCGCCGAGCTGTACATGCAGCTGCGCGGCGACGACTCGCGCATCCACCTGATCGCGGAGAACATCGTGCTGAGCCTCAAGAAGCTGCTCTGCCGCGAGAGCGCGGACAACGTGCGCTGCATCTGCCTGACCCTCAAGCTGGCCGGCTACGACCTGACCACCGACTGCCCCCAGGACATGCAGCAGATCATCGAGCAGCTGGACGGCATCAACCGCAAGCAGCCGGGCAAGTACCCGCTGGCCGCGAACGTAATCTCACTGCAGAAGAACAACTGGGGCCGCAAGCTCTCCTCCTCGAACTCGATGTGCGAGGAGGAGGAGAAGCTGAAGCGCGCCGAGCCGCTGCGCACCAGCGACGAGCCGATCTTCTACGGGCCGGACGGGCGCGTGCTCTCCGAGGAGGAGGCCGCCTTCCTCACCGAGGCCGGCGACCGCGCCCCCAACCACTTCCAGCGCAACGCGAGGCCGGCCTCCACCGACAGCGAGCCCGACATGGAGGACCTCGACCCCGGGATGGACCAGGAGGCCGCCAAGGCCTACCAGGAGTTCCTGCTCCTGAACGCGAGCTCATAGGAGCGCGGAGCGGGAGGCGCGGCGCGGCGAGGCGAGGGGGAGATGGACACGACGAATACGAATTCTAGCGCTGAAGTTACAGTTGTTCGAATGTGATTTTCTTTGATTTTGTGATATTAAACTACCTAAACCTAACAAAATGACTTGAAATCAAACAAGACGAAACGAATCGATGAGGTTTTGGATTGTTCTACGATGCTACCGTTGCTCTCCGCCCTTCGACCCGTGGCCACTGCGGCGACTGCATTTACTCCCACCAGCCACACGAGGAGTTCATCGATTTCCTCCCACGAAACACGCCGATCAGGCATCTGAACAAATTGATAACGAATAGAAGCAGGCGACGACGATCGCAACTGTAATTTCAGCCCCAACCACTTGAGCAATCCAGCTAGCAGCTTGACTTTTAATTTAGGCGTTTTAACTCTTCTAATTTTAAATTAACCCTCAATTATTACACTTTATTACCATTATGATTACCTTATGATTATTGTCCTTTCGTACACATGTCCTTGCGTTCGACTCACGTTGGGCGCAGCGACGAAAAAAATATATAAAAAATAAAATACCGACAAAAACACATTATTTATTTAGAAGAGACAAGAAATGAAAAAAAGAAGCGTTGTTACTAACTACTCGAAACGAGAAACACACGAACATCAGATTGTAAACCCCGAGACCCCCAAACGTATTGAAATTACCACTGTATCGACTCTTACTCCGGCCGTAGTGCCACAATTGTACAATTGTTTCAAATAAACTCATATTTTTGGTTGTTTTTGAGCCGGAGCCTTCTTCGTGCTTTCCATTCAAGTTTCAAGTTTCCGTTTCCTGTGCGGCTAGAGTTAGAATCGTTTCGCATAGAAAGCGGCTCGTAGGTATGTTGATGTGTTCTCTCCGCAAATATGTACGGATTAATATAATAAAAAATAAATGTTTATTTGTATTTTATTCTAAAACACTTGGATTTATTTATATATTATATGCCATTGCGGATTAACTGGGTGGAGAGTGTCGCCAGGATCTCTTCAAATTTGAAGCGGGAATTTGAATTACGAAAACGTGAAATTTAATTCAAAAGTGCGAATGCAAGAACTAAAGAAATATAAAAATTACCCTCGAAGGTCTTTGATTTAGATTCCCACGATCAATTGTTATAAAATCCAAATTCCGCTTTCGTAATTCAAATTTCTGCTTCCTGAATTCGATGCTACATTTTCCTAAATCAAACTTTAAAGAGTAAATTTCTATGGAAATTGATTGTTGATCATTTAGTGATGGAATTGGGGTGAATTCCAGGTGGATGATGTTCTCGTTTCTGTGATCCTCGAAGAATACCTGAACTGGTTTCGATCGATTCCAACACGGCCATCGGCCATCAACAGGCGACTTTACGCTATGTTGAGCTAGAGAAGTCACTCGTTCCCGTGGTTCATCGCGGTGAACGGTGGAACGAGGTGTGGACTGTGTCCGGCAGAAACAACCACCTTGCGTCATCTGCCACAGCAGCAACAACAACACTAGTGGCAGCGACAGTGGCAACAACAAAAGGCCACAACTGTACTAACACGACGAGAACTCGGCGAGAGAGCGAGGCGAGTGTTGCCATCGCATGCGAATCAGTCGCATAATGAATAGGTTCCACACGAACACGAACACATCGGCAGCAACAGGGTTGTCGAAGTCACTTCAATCGAAGTGTTTCATCACTTCACTTTGACCCAAAACACTGCGGCACTCCACTTTTTTTGGAAACACTTCACTTTTCAAAACTTGAATCATAATGAACTTTTCTTAAAATTTGTTGTAAAAACATATAGTTTCGCGATTCTTTACTCGTCAGAATCTCTGACAGACGTGTACCTACCCAACATTCTCTAAAAATTCAATACTGGAATGCCGACAACACCGTGCAGTTATTCCCAAACTGAAGAGTTTGTATAAATATTGTGAGGGGTGCAAAATAATATTTAAGTAATTTATTTTATTCAAATTTTCGTACGACATGAACGCCATCTGTGCGTCAAAAATAGAAACGTTTAAAATTTAAAACAAACAGAATTTTTTTAATTTCCAAAATTTTGAATTTAAAATATTCAACCGTGCAATTTGAATTGAAAAAGAACTTCCGTTTTCCGGTCTCTTGAATTTCGAACCGCCGACCGTAGCAGACGTTACAAGAAAATAAATTGAAAAACATCAGATATTTAAAATTTGTTAATTTGGTTATAAAAGTTTTAATAGTAAATAGTAACTGTGACTTAATTAGTAAAGAGGAAAATTTACTATAAATAACATAATTTGTTTAATAAATAGAAGGAACAAATTCCCGACATTTCACAAGAAATTGCTAAAATTCGCATGAACATTTCAAAGAACTTCAGTTTATATAAGATATGTAAAACACATATTCTAACTGGTTCTAATATAAAATATAAAATATTCAATAACAATCAAAATGGATTGATCCAGAATAGCGGTATTTGGTTCATCAAAAAAGTTCTAGATGAACATATTTATATACAAATAACCATGGGCATAACAAAATGGCTGCTTCAAGAATAATCCAAAAAAATCGACACCACCGTTTAGAGCAGAAATAATTAGTTAAATATTAGTTTTAATCATTGAATTTGTTAACTTAAATTGATTAATCATATTCTCATATTGTTTTTTTTTATTAATTTGTAATATTTATTCATATTGGTATTTTAATTGTAATTTACTTCGATTTTCACTAATTTTGAATACGCCAAACATTTATTACTTTTAGAATAATGTAAAAATTAGATAAATATTCATTATTTTTGTGGTTAAAAATTGAATTAGCAAAACCTAACCCCATTTTCCCGAATTTAGCAACTTCGACAAGTCAACAGGCGCCTGCTGAGTTCGAGAAACAAAATGTAAGTTGCAGTACAAATTTTATTTTACCATTATGAATCAACAAGTAGTTAGGTTTTGTTCTTTTTGATTACAAATATTGCCAGAATTACGTTCTTTTAATTTAATTATATGATAATCAATTTTTTATGCATTTTAAAGGTACTATATGTATTGGTGAACTCAAAAACTTAATTTTCTTAATTTGATTTAAATTAAATAAAAAATTTTAATTAAAAATTTGAATATAAAAATGTTGATGTAAAATTCCTTAATTTATTCGTAAATGATTAATTTTAAAATGAATTTAAATTTTAAAGATTGCATTTGAAATAAAATATAATTTAAGTATGTGTCTCTAAACCGTTATTTTTATTCACTATCATAAGGCAATGCACTATAAAATGAGAGAAGGATAGATTATTATTTGGTTTTGAACATGGGCTAACGAGTCCTAAATATCTTATTTCGTTAGATGGTCGGGTGGGTACAGACCAAGAAGGAGTACAACACCTACATCCTTTCTTCATTTGTTATTAGTTCGACAGTATTTATTTTCCATTATTTTTCCGACCTTCCCTTTCTGCACCAACAATTTTTTTCTTTTTGTGCGAACATTATGAACCATATTATGAGCTTGAAGCAAGAACCCAACCCAATTTCCCTGAGCTAGACTATGAAATTAATACATTTTAGAAAACACTTCACTTTTCTCCGTTTCACTTCACTTTTTCTTGTCTAACAACACTTCGCTCGAAAAATTCGAAACGACAACCCTGGGCGGCAGGCAGCAACCACTTGGCGTCGATAGAACGAACGAACGAACGCTCCCTTTTTGTGTATCTCGGAGATACAATAACATCAAACAACAACAACACTTCCAATTGGATAAACGAGAGCGAGCGAGCGGACGACTCGAGTCGAGTTGAATCGAGTCGAGTCGAGTGGGTTCTCGGCGAGCGACGGCGAGCTGGCGATTCAGTTCGAGTCTCCTGTTCGTGCCGTTCGTTTGTGTTCCGAGATCGCATCCGGCAGATACACACGGTGCTACGATACACAACAGCCAAACCCAAGAAGAAGAAGAACAACCCAAACTAAACCAAACCAACCGAAGTGTTGAAGAGTTTTCCCTTTTCTATTTCGTAGAAGAAACTCAGAGAGAACCCAGGCTCCCTTTTCGCCGCTCGAAAAGAAGCCGAGACAAACGACAGATTTTCACAACATCGTCATCGTCATCATCATCACCATCGACAACAGCAACAATAACTACAACTACAACAATACACACACACACCGATTTCCACCACGAAAATCGCAAGAAAAAAAATCATTTCAATTCAATTCGAATCCATTCGATTCAACGACCGTCGAGAGTGAGTTTTTTCTGTTTTGAGAAATTAATTCGGGAAGCGAGTGAGCAGTGAACGAATCTAAGAAATACGCGAAGAAGAAAATACGAGGAAAATAATAGTGTAGAGCGAGAAAGAAGTTCGAGAAAATAAGAAAAACCAAAGTCGCAAACAAGTGTCCTTCGGTTGGCTCCTCCTCGTCGGATTCCCCGATTCCTCCATCGACTGCGGCAGGGACTCACGAGAACAACAACAATCGAGCCAAACAACCATCGACAACACGAGGTAAGTCGCAAGGAGATACAACAACAACAATTAGAACAACAAAACCCAGAACTTTGATTGAAAACTTTAAGTTTTCTTTTGAAAAGTTTTCAAGTCGAATTTGGATACGGCGACGTTTTTATTTTTGGGCTGTGGTCATTCATTGGAAAGCTCAGGTTGAGTCTAGCAGCAACAACAACAACAACAACATGACGACAATAACAACAATGTATACGTCAGTATGACTTCATAGTCGGCCACACATCCACACACACACACACACACACGCACATCGACTCGCACTCACACACACAACGACAGACATTCGCTCGCGCTCCCGAGAGACGCACGAACACATTGACCAAGTTGGCTCTTCGTTTTGGCCCTGTTCGTTGTTTTTGTTATTCCGCTTTGGCTGTTGTTGCTACCAACGACAACAACAACACCAACAAACACAAAAACATTTCCCCCTCCTCCCCCATCGTCGACTTCTGCCGACCACCCGACCGAACTCTGCTCGGCTCGTTCTCGTCGCCGTCGTCGTTGAGTTTTATTTTTGTTCCACTTCTGTTGTTGTTCGCCTCCCCCCTCCCCCCATCTTGGCCCCCCTTCGGCCCACAAACACGTTCCACAAATCGTACTCTGTTTTGTTATTTCTCGCACGAAATTTTGCCGCTCTTTTTCCACTGCGACGTCGGTGAGCGAGAGAGAGAGAGAGACGGAGAGACGGAGAGACGGAGAGGGACGGAGGTTGTGAGACCTTCCCCTCCCCTTCCTGCCTTTGTCGCCCGAATGGTGCCAAGGAAACCGAAAACCGCTTGACAGGCGAGACGTCGACTTCGGGACTCCGGCCAAAGGGGGCTCTTGGCCAGAGGAGGAGATTCTGCTCGAGACTGGGGTTTCAGTCCAAGTTCAGAATGCACTGCCTCCCTGCCCCTGACCCCCTCTGCCCAACGAGAAGCGCACCCTTATTCAGCCAAGGACCCTGGCTGCCGAGCCCTTTTCTTCCGAGTCCGAATGCGAGTTCTCGCCTGAAGTCGAATCTGTTGCGCTCTCGGTGGCGTTTGCGTTGCATCTTCTTGGCCCGAGACTCCCCGCGACCCCGCCGGACGCCCCAACCCCAACCCGAAGCCGACCCAACCCGGCCCGAGTCGCGTCGCCGTGAGCGAGCGGAGTCTGTTTCGAAATGTGGTTGGAAACTCGTTAGACGAGATCTCCTCATCCCGTCCATGCTGCGGCGCACGATTTGTAACGACTGTTGCTGTTGCTTCTTTTTGGTGCTGCTGTTGTTGTTGTTATTGCTGTGTTTATGTTGCTATTGTTATTGTTGTTGTTGTTGCTGTGGTGGATGTTTCTTGGTTTCAGCGTCTCGTTTGAGGTTATGTCGTCGCTGGCCAAAGTCAGTTGTTGTTGTTGTTGTTGTTGAGCTGCCGTCGCCCAGATCGGAGTCGGTTTCGAGTCAACATCGAAATCCGGTTTCAAATGTTTTCGAGCCCATCTCTCTTGCGGGGTTTCGCTCTCCCTCCTCCCTCTCTCTCGCTCTCACTCCGTCTCTCTTTGACTCCACTCCCTCTCCATCGGTTCTCGATTCACTTTTATTCCATTCCATTTCATTCCGATCGGCGTGGCACACCTTGTTTCTCTCCGTCTTTCTAGCCATCCGTCCGACTGTCTGTCTGTCTGTCTGTCCGTCCATCCGCCTGTCCGTCTCTCCGTCCGTCCTCCTCTGTTTGGTTTACTCTGCGTGTTAACAAGTAGTCTCGATTCGTTTATGCTGCTGCTTCTGCTTCTGGGTCTGGCCGTCTGTCTCTCTTGCTATTGTCTCTTTCTCCCCCCTCCTCCTCCTCCTCCTCCTCTCCCTCCCCACTGCCGCCACTCCTTCGACCCCATCGGGCGCCCCTCCTCCCCCTTCCTCACTTTTTGTCTCTAATCTCTCGGCCGTGGTCGACTGCCCGATTGTCGAATGCAGGAAGGAAGGAAGGAAGGAGCCTAATTTATTTGCCTTCTCCTCCTCCTTCTCCTACTCCTCGTCGTCCTCCCTGTCCCCTTTTAACACAGTTCCAGACGCTGTCTCACGGTCCGATTGTCTGTCCAACTGTCCGTCCGTCTCGCTGTCCGTCCGTCCGCCGTCCACTTCCTTGTGCGCTGCACCTGATGATGGATGGCCGAGTGTCGTCATCCGGCGGTGGCCAACTTTGGCGTGTGTGCCGTTGTCCCACAGCCGCAGACGGCCGCCTATTTGGGTCAATGCTTCATAAAACTCCGCGCCCCACGCGCCCCCCGCCCCCACCGGCGACGACGTGCGAATGAAAAGCTGGCTCGCTGCAGTCGTCTCGCATGTCGTTTCCCATTTCGAACACGGCCAGCGCTAATTAAATGGTCATCGCCGACAGGTCCGCAGTTCCATTCGCAGCTCGACTGGTTGTCCAGATTTCGCGGAGTTCAGCTTGCGAGATGTCGAACCGCATTCGATTTATCGACTCCACTCGGTCGCTCCCGATAGATCGAGATGAAGGGGGCAGAGGTTTCCTCAATGGTCTCTCAGCCTCCTTGACTTCGGAACTCGGTCGTTTCCTCGGTCCGAGTGCATTTGGCCGGGTTCCACGCGCACATTTTCCATTACACGCCGATTGGAGCCGGAACCTCGAATGGGCCACCT
Organism: Coelopa frigida; assembly: GCA_017309665.1. Classification (NCBI taxonomy): domain Eukaryota; kingdom Metazoa; phylum Arthropoda; class Insecta; order Diptera; family Coelopidae; genus Coelopa; species Coelopa frigida. The sequence goes on from CM029562.1 coordinate 346,873, forward strand.
GTGGAAGGCACGCCTCCGTCTAATTTTAGGCACGAGTTCTCCCGAGCGCGCACACCGAGACTCCATGAAGTGGACGGACCTTGAATTCGACGTAAACAAAATGTGGCCGATGCTCCTCACCGCTCGCCCGCTCGCCCCCAGTCGCAGGGCTGGAAATGTGTGCGCCCGGAGGTCGGATTCATTAAAACTCCATTAGACTCCGCTCGGGCCGCGTGGACGATTTGTTTTCGTCACCCGGGCGAGGTTCGGCAGCAACCCTCGTGGAAAGTGCGTCGCAGAAACCGAGGCAACCCTTGTCGAAGCCTCGACCCGTTCTCGCGCTCGTCCTCCTTCTCGTCCACGGCCTGACCTCGGCTCTGATTGATGCCATTTCAATTTTCCGGCTATTTTCGTCGAACCTCATCGATCCACCCGCATTTCCCCCTCAATGCTCCGTTTGATCCGAGATCCGAGATCCGATTGTCAAATATTTGTCTGCGCTCGCTGCAGCTCGGCGGAACCCATTCTTCCAGAAAATTGGAAAGTTAAATCCGTCATCGGTGTCGTCGTCACTGTCGTCGTCGCTCTCGTCGTCACCACCCCGGGTTCCTTCGTCCTCCCCGCCCCGGAACGACGTGTTTGCGATCTTCTCGCAGTTATTTTTACTTCCCTTTGCGCCCCTCGTAGGGCCGGAATTCGACTCGCTCTACGAGGGGTCGACTTCGCTGCTCTCTCGCTTCACGATTGAATTCCTCTTAGGGAGATTTTCGTACATGGAACTGGGAGAATTTCTCTATTTTTAGCTTCCGTATTGATTTGTGCGAAGTCCCATCGAATGTGCGAGTGTGTGATGTCTGTCTGTCTCTCTGTCTGTGTGTGTGTCTAGGAAGTATCCGCTTTTAATTTCCGCTGTGCTGTCAACTTTTATGGCGGTCGCCGCATTTGATTCATGTGGAACATGTGTGTGTTTTAAGCCTCGATAAGGCGAAGCGCGTCGGTAATTGATCGCCGCTGGGGTAGAGCGGCTGTGGAACCCATGTGGACCCTGGCCCAAACACTCCTCGGGCCGAGGGAAACCCGATCCAACTGCGGCCACGATGCTCTTCCCGAATTCGCCGAAAGAATTTCCTCGATAAGCTCTGTTTTACACATCTGATTGTTTTGATTTTGTTGTCGTGTGTTTTTTCTCCCCTTTTATTCGCGATCAATAAATATTTTTCGACTTGTATGAATTAGACTCTGTCTGGAATACTCGCGCCCGCTGGACGACGATAAGATAGCGATGCGATGTTGCGGTTGGAGCCCAAAGCAAACTCCACCAGCCGGTGGAGAGACCCTGGGCAGGGGGCGAGGGCGTCGTGGTATCGCGTTACAGCGTCGGGCAGGAAGGAAGGAAGGGGTTCGAGGCAGTCGGAGACCTTCACTCGATATCGGCCGAACCTACGCCACGCCGTGATACCGAAGCCGATTGCGAAAATATTGAGACAAGTGAATGGAGCGCTTGAGTCACTCGAGTCCAGTGCGAGTGAGTGGATGGGCGCGATAAGATAAGCCCGGGAGAGAAACCCGGAGGAACCCCAGCCGTGGGACGGGGCAGAACCTGTGGATGGTGGATGGTGGGCGCCCACCTTCTCCTCTCCTGCCCTCACTCTAGTGCCCGTTGGCAACCTGATCGTCTTTGTGTGTGACCAAGGCAAACAACGCTAATGGCTGCGAGTGGGCGAAGGAAGGCTCGGCCCTTGTGTGGGCGGCTGGCGAGCCCAGGACGAGCTCTCAGCGCGCTTATCTGTGGGCCACGCGCATTAGGGCCCATCGAGGAGGGAGAGATGTCGAACCAATCAGACGAAATCATTTCCATTTGCCGTTGCCGCTGCCAAGTCGCTGCCTCCGTCCCGTCCGCCGACACACCTTCGACTGGGCGGGGGCTTTCGGCCATGGCCAAGAACATAATTAACGGCAATCGCCGGCCGGAGAACTCATCATTCGAGCCATTGTTTGCGGCCGGCGACTCCTTCGAATGCACTTAATCGGCGCAATTGTGGAACATTATCCACCATTAACTGCTTTGTGGCCCGAACTATCTGTTTTTTATTTCGGACTTTTTCCTCTGGGCGGCGAGGAGCGATGAAAAACAGCTTCGTAAGGGAAATTAATTGCTTTTGGAGCTGCGCCGAGGTCCGGTGCCAGCATTAGATGCATTGTTGTTGGTGTGCAACAGGCAACAAGCAACAGGCCACAAAGTTGCCAACGACGCCCTCTCCAGGGAGGCGGGGAGTCCATCGAAGGGGGCGGGTCGAGCAGTTGTTGACTTTGACGCAGACCTTTGGCCCCGTCGTAATTGGTCGCCCGATCGATCCCGACTCGCTTTCTCCGCGTTCGTAATAATTCGCCGAGCGTCGTCCGCGATTGATGAACGCCATTAATCAAGCTCCCCGGCCTCTTCATTAGAGTGCATTGTCTTGTTGTTGTTGTTGTTATTATTATTGTTGTTGTGGACTGTGTTCTTCGGGGAGCGCACGTCACTTGTTGTGGTTGTTGTTGTTGTTGTTGTTGTTGGTGGCGGGTTGAACGATCTCCGCCGTGTGGATGTTGTTGCAGCCGATGAAACGAATCGGTGTTTGTTTATTTGCTTAGCACAGAAAATAATTGGGTCAACATTCTGTCCGTCTGTCCCGCTGTCTGAATGGGTTCCACACGGTTTTTCTTCTCTTCGCCTCCGCCCTTCTTCTTCGTCTTCTTCTCATAAATCATCACATGCTTTCCTCCTCCTCCTCTCCCTTGTTTTCACCTCCCCATCGGCGCTGCAACGAAATTCTACACGAATTAGTTTTGTCAACAAAATTAGAAATGGGGTTCCCCGCCTCCCCCCCCGCAGTGTTTGTGGGGCGTCGTCATCGCGATCGCAGTGGAGCGCATAACAACAACAAACACCGCCCGCCCCCCTTTGGTCGTTGTTGTTGTTATTGTTGTTGTCATGGCAACGCCTCAAGCGCAACATTGCAACATGGCATTGTGTGGAATGTGTGGACGACGGTGATTCACCGCCGAAAAGCGCGGATATTTTTACCCACCATTTGACACACACACACGCACTTGGCACCACTCGCGATCCACAGCCCCGTCCAATGGGGTCCACACGCAGGCCACGGAAGGATGACGGAAGGAGCAGTGGATCTGGGGGCGGTGGACGGCTTCCAGCGTCGGTAATGCATGTAATCGCGTTCGCGCGGCCGCTCCACTCGCGTTCCAGCGGCTGCACAAGGCGTGAACGCGGTACTTTGTGGCCAACACTCCGCACGGAGCAATTAGCCGCGGCCTGTTGTCCGAGTGCGTTCGCTGTTCGCTGGTGAGTGCGCGTGTGTGCGTGGAGCTTCCACCAAAGTGCACTGACTCCGTACGGTACCGCGGCTTCCCTCTGGCTCTGCCGATGTTTGTTTTGCTCGAACTCGTTTGGGGCGTGCGGAGACTCGCTTCGGACGAATGCCAGAACGAGAACTGAACGGGGAGGCGAAACCGTGTCGGTCGATCGTTCCTCGGGGCCGCCGTGCTCCATCCATCAAAGTGCGTGACTTGGTTTTACTACGATTTCACGGCGTTCGGTCGCACGATCTGCGGCGATCGATCTTCGTTCGCTCCAGGCCGCTCCGCTTCCCCCCCGCCTCGCCGACCTTCGGAGTCGAGTGATTTCCCAACGCTTTCCACCATGGATAGGTGGAGACTTCGATTCAGCCGAAGGCAAATCGGGCGGCGACTTTCGTCCCGATCCTCGCTGGGAGCCCGCAACAGTTGCAGCTCCAGGAAGCGCCGTTTGTCGGGCGTCTCTCCGCGGGCGGATCAGAGCGATTGGCGTAATTTGTCTTGACCAGGCCTGCATCTGGAACACACTCGACCGTAGATGGACCGACGGACGGAAGGACGGACGGAGAGAGGTTCGATTGGTTGATTGATGGCCATGCGTCAGTGGCGGCAACGCTCACGAGTGATTGGCTTTCTTTTGATTGCTCTTTTAATGAAATCTTTTCGCCACATTTTCGGACTCCATCCTAAACTGTTGAGTGTTCCTTTCTTCCGCCACACACGAGAGCGTTTAAATTTTCCAAAGAGACTTTTGTCGGATGTACTTGTGACCTCTTGTGGATCGTTTTCCTCTCGCAGCAAGTGTTGTTGTGGATCGTATCTGCCGAACCCCATCATTAGTCGGGTCGGCGCAACAACAAAGCGCACTTTCTTTCTGTTTTCCTCGTCCATCCCCGTCCGTCGTTGTTGTGTCTTTCCCATTATTGCAATAATTATCTCGACATTATTCACTCATCTAACAATGACAGAAACAATCATGTAAGCAGCAGCAGCAACAACAACAACAACTGATCTCCGCACAAATCTGATCATTAAAGCTGCGACTCCCAACAATGTCGGCGACGGATGGAGGATCGCATGTGTGGAACCCAATGATTAACACCATTCCGAGTGGCGGCCGCGGCTCAGAAGCCACCGCAGGAAAGTGTTTTATCGCCCCACGAGTCGAGTCGAGCTGGGCCGAGTCGAGTCGAGTCGTCATCTTGGCCATGTTCGAGCCCGAGATCGCTATCGGAAGCACTCGAGCCACACTGAGCGAAACCCGCTCGTTCTTGGGGAGCTCCAAGTAATTCGATAAAGTCTGTCGTCGTCTTTCGATTTGTCGCCGACCGCGCGCTGGGGACTCGGGGGGGGGGGGCGTTGGGAGCCCGCTGAGTGTCAGTGATCGCCACGAGCAGCCGTGGCTGACGACGAAGATGACGCTGCGATAAAAACCTGACAGCTGTGGCGGCCGCGGAGCTAATGCCATGAGATGAAGAGCAGATCACAAGGTGAACGGAATGGAGAAAACGGTTTCCAGCAATTAGCTGCAGCCTCCTCCTTCGCGGCCCACCGACTACGGCTCGGGCTCGGGCTCGATGGCCGTAATTGACAGCTGATCCTAGAGCTTGGCCAATGGCAGGAAGAGGCCGACGCCACGGCTTGAAGGCTGATGGATGGACAGCAGCCTAAGAGCCTCTTGACAGCCGTGAATCCGATTTGAGGGTCCGCAACGAAAGCCTCGCTGGCACATGATTAACTCGTCCGCTGCTCGGCCCGAAGAAGGCGGCTCCCGGTCGAGTGGATCCAATTGACTTCGCCCCGCCGCGTTCTGACGACTTCCTGCCGATCTCGTTGACGAGCCCGAGGAGTCTCGCGGCTTCCTGCCCGATGAGCAGATCTCCCGATGACGTTCGCCTCGGCGATCTCAATCGCTGGACTAGTTTTCGAGGCGACCGAGCGGAACCTCGTTATCAGCTGGCGCTTTCTCACGCTTGCACCGCAATTCTAATCGCGAACTTAGAAAACCCGAAGTGGATTGCAACACTCTAAAACTTGGTTCGCCCCACACAAGAACCCTGATCCAGCCCTCAGCATGCATTCCTTTTGGACGAAATCATCGAGGGCTGAAACATCAGCGAAATATTTTCATATTTTTAGCGCGAATTCCACGGTTTACATTTGTTTATTTTGCTCCGCGCAGACAAGTATAAAAATAGGCCAGCACCATGGCTACGGCCCGTGTTGCGAGAGAACAAAGCTCCGAAATGCCTACGCCCATAATAATTTCATAGATTTTCCTGCCGGCGGAATCTCATACGTGTTTTTTGTTTACGTCCCACATCCAGGACGGTTTGTTTTCCCAGCGAAATTTCCGAGCACTAATCACAGATGATTCTCTCCGCGTTACAGCAGTTTCTCCTCCACCGATTGCCACAAACAAACTCCTCGGGGCGTGTGGATCGTATTGTTTGGTTAGGCGTAAACGCAATTTATTGATTGACCCACTTCGTTATTAATATTTAACGTTTTGACACGCATTGTGCGGGGGCGGAGGGTATCGTGCGGTGCTTTGCATGTCCTGTGACCAGGGAAGGAGCGAAAAACAACGACTTTGGGTCGATGAAATTCGGGAGTCGGCTGAGTCGTTCACATGTTGTTTCTCACAATTGATGTTCGGACGAGGAGGTGTCACGAATTGAAAATTTAGGGATTTATTAAGTTTTTTTGAAATTTTTTATTTTTGTAGCAAATATTGACTTTTATTCAAAATATTACATTTTATTGAAAATTTAGCATTTCATTGAAAATTTTGCATTTTATTGAAAATTTTGCATTTTATTGAAAATTTTGATTTTTATTGAAAATTTTGATTTTTTTTGAAAATTTTGATTTTTATTGAAAATTTTGAATTTTATTGAAAATTTAGCATTTTATTGAAAATTTAGAGTTTTATTAAAAATTTAAAGTTTTATTGAAACTTTGTATTTCAATGGAAAATTCTGAATTTTAGTATGTGTAGAGATTTTAATTGAAATACAACAGATTTCCCTAATTGTGGCTAATTTCATTTCTTTAATTCAGATGAAGACGTTGTTACTTTGACCGGTAACTTTGTCAATTATTTGTCAAGAGGTCAAAATTTCATGAAGATCGGACAAGAGGTTTGGAAGCCCATGAGGAGAAACATTTTCCGATTTCTCTTTTAAATATTAGATGACATTTGACCGTTGCCGAGCGAAAGCCACGAGAGTCGTAAACTTCCGTTCATTATTCACTCCGTTCCATATCGAAATCCTCACCCCGCCCCACCCCGGCCGCCGCGATTCGCTGACCCCGAGTCACACTCAGATGCATGTGATTAGCGCCAGTCGCCGCAGGAGGGCGGGCGCCGTGTTTCCCCAAAGTTCTTCAGCTCCGCATTTGGAGCATTTGCATATTCCACAACAGCCACAGCGACAAACACTGTTACGCACCGGTGACTGGCGACTGCGGCGGCTCATAACTGCCCTCAAAAGTTTCCCGAACTGAAGTCGCTTTTCTCCACACACGAGAAGCGCGAAACAAGCGGCCACAAACCACCAGAAAGAGTAATTAAAATGTGGGACCTGAGTGTGACTCGGCGCTTTATCGGCCCGAGATTTGCGCGGTCTCCGGAGGAGCAGGGCCTGAACCCCATTTAGCGGTGACTAAATTCAAATTTAACGGTTTCTGGTCTCTGGCCACGGCCCGAACCCGTACATACACGAGTAATATTGTGGGGAAATAGTAGAACGATGCGAGAGAAAGTCCCAGCTGCAAAATAAGTGCCGAAAGTGGGGATGCGATGGTACAGCGAGCTCTCCGCGGAGATATACAGAGATACTGCAATCGCCGTGGCCGGGCTGGAGCTGGCGGCATCGAGGTCGCGGCCATGAGGCGACAACGGCAGAACGGCTAAGAAGAGCAAAGACAAAGAAACAAAAGACTGAAGACACGGGGTTTTTATTTTCTCATTAGATGGAAATGCGGTTTATGTGCAGCTCCAGCCGGCTCAGGGCTGAACACGTGAATTCGCTCGGAGAAATGCGATTATTTTTAATTTCATAGTCATAGCTTCGAAATTCGAGCTCCACACTTTCCCCGACAATTGGCCGAAAATGCGACTGGTTTCGCAATTCAGCCGCAATCCTCCGACGATTGCACGTTGTCCGCTGTCGCTGTCTTAAGTGGCCGCCGCAGTCGTTCCATTAGAATCGGTCGCCGAAATTATATGAATTATTTTCGGGTTGACATCATGGCGTGATGGGACCGACATCTGTCCGTCCGTCCGTCAGTCTGTCCGGCCGCAGATGTCGGTAGTGACATAATTTCTCAGACGTGGCTGCCGAACATTTGAAAGCAATTAAGAATTACTACTGTACAAAAAGTCTAATGGACATTTGGAGTCATCACACGATTTCGGAATGGGGGCGAAACTAGTGGGAAGAAGTTTCGCCGTCATCTCTCTACCAAATTCAATGCCATATTTACCCCAAAAACTCCATATTTGAGTTCTCTCTTCCATTATTTATTCTCCCATATTGGATTGTGGCTCACATGTGGAATATATTCTGAATCTGAAACTCTTGCGCTCATTCACTTTCGACTTTATTAACAATGCCTTCTCCTCTTCTCGTTGCAGGTAAGCTCTTCCGCTGTGGAACCTAAATTGTCGTCGCCTAATGAACCATTAAATTGAGTTCGGCCCACGACTTCATCGCATGTGGAGCACGTAAGTCATGCATCACATAAATTGTGTGCGAATGTCGCAGAGTGTTGTTGTTGTTGTGATTGGTGCTAAGCAGTCGTTTGGGCGGGCGCGAAGGCGGGCGCAGCGGAAACAAACGGCGATTTCCTTCCTTCCGCCGTGACTACGGCCGCGATGTGTCATAATGTAATCTAATTAATTAGTTAATGAACTAGGATTTCGCGGCAGTCATTCCCACGAATGTGTGGAATATCGGCTGCTGATGTCATCGATGGAGCGCTCGACCCCGAGAAGCCATCGAGAAACGTTTCTTGCATTAATTTATGGGAATTCGATAGAAGAAAGGGGTCAAAGTAACGACTGAGAGACTGGGCGAACAGAACAAGGGTGAGAAAAGCGACGACATCAGTCGAACAGCAACAACAACACGCACACAACTGCCATTGTTTGCGATGTACGAAATTACACAATTCTCGTTGCGACCGTGTGCGAACGCATCATCAAAGACAACGTGATTAATTGTGTGAATTCGTTGCTCGCCCCGAAATTCGGCGAAACTCCTGCGAAGAGTTCTCGACCCGCTGCAGCCCACATTCCAGACTGGCTGCCACCAGCGGCGAACTCGAGTCCAACCGAATTAAGTGGACAACAAAGGGAGGAAAACGCGAGACTTCAATTGACTCGGTCGACGACGGGCCGCATCGTTAACCCTTGGTGAGCGGGGCCCAGTTTGGTGCATGAATGAAAACTCGTTGTTGTGGCGATCGTCTGTCCGTCTGTCTGTCCACCCGACTGCGACTGTCTGTCGAGAACGCGATGCGTACGCATAAGTTGCGTATTTTCGTATTTGCTCACTGAGCGCACACGAGAGAGACAGAGAGAGAATGCTTTATGCTTCTTTACGGATTTCACCTCGACCTCCTTCAATCTATTTGTTTACTTGGGAAGAGAACTACTTGGAGTTGGTTGCACGTAGGTTCGTGCGATCCGGTGTTAGGTGTGTGGAATGCATCGGATGTTTGCGCCCCAAGAAAGCCGTGTGGATCGTCGATGTTTGGCCAATAAGCGGGGGGTTCCTGGCTTGCGTGGACCGAGGAGTGGATCGCACAACCCCGGAGACGATCCACCTGCCAATCGGGATCGTCTCCGGAACGACATTGGTTCGTTCCATCGGCCCCAGCCGCAACGCTTACACATCGTTTGATACATCGTTGCTCACACACGGCGCTGAGTGTTTGCGGAGCTTTGTGCAATCGATTGGAAACCGCTGTTCGTGCTGTTTATTGATAACAGCCGCGAACGACAACAAATCGCGACACTGAATGAATGATGTCATGCGTTCGATTTCGATTCAATGTAAACTTACAGTCCACAAGCGTTTCCTTTCTACTGCCCCGAGGAATTCTAGTCGAACCCCAACACTCATCATTATATTTGCGAGGCTCGAAATTCTATCACGAAGAAGCTCCGCCTGTCGAGGGCATTCCGCATGAGTCATTGTTGTAATTGTGGGGCTATTATTTGATTCTGATTCGATGCCATCTCGCTCATTATCGCGTTCGTGGAGTTGGCTTTGTTTTTCCCTCAGTCGAAATGCGCATATTTTATCCTAATTGCGGGGGAAATGCGCTGCACCGACCGGGCGCCACCGTTTCGTTCCGCCGGCCCCCCGCGATAACGTGTGCCACATTTGAGCGATGCGAATGTCGAAGCCTCTTGTTGTTTTTGTCGCTCCAGAGGCTGAGGAAGTCCGCGGCGCCTTCGGCCGCATCGCATGTCGTCACTCGCGTGATATCGTGTTCCGATTTGTTTGTGGATCGCAAGTTCTCCTTGGCGAGTGCGATTGTTGCAATGGCATTTCATGCAGTTGTCGATTCGCCCCCCGCCCCTCACTCGGGCCCATTAGCGCCAGTTTCCATTTCACTTCATTTCACCTCGGCCGCTCGGCCCGATCGACGGCACGTTCGGCGGTCGCTATCGGCTTCTGGCGGGCCCCGACTTTGTTTACGTTGAGTTCTCTTCGCTGGCTTCCCGGAATTCTTGCGTTTGTCATCTGCTCAGTGGAGCCCCCCGACCCCGACCCGGGCCGGCCTCCCACTGATGGTGATTTATGGGCGCCTGGTTGTTCACCTTCAAATTCTAAGCGAATTTCTAATTTTGAACCGGGCCCGTCTGCCTTCGACACATCGCTGTTATTTTTATAAAACATTTTCTATATTTGAGCAGTTTGTGCTTTGCTATTGCCATTGTTGTTGTTGTTCATTGTGTGCTCCTCCCAATCAATCTGTGCAGATGTTTCCCAAGACCAGCGCCGACGTCAGAGTTTTCACTCTCAACATTTCCCGATCTTCGAGAAATTCTCCTCGCGTTGTGTTTTGTGTCTCTGGAGCTCTCGAGATTTCCGACTTAATTGTGTTTTGCAATTAAGTTTCGAAACATTTGCGACTTCTGGCTGCTGTTGGCCGAGAGAAACATGCAAAGAGCACAAGTGGTTGTGGGCTCCGGCGTGTTTTCGGATTTCGTAAACTGAATCACATTGTTGACCAAGTCTGTGGGAATATCTCCAAACCAGATGAGGCCTCAGGGTTATGTATGGGGCTCATTCCTCAATCCAAGGTCGGTTCTGTTTACTTTCGACTCGACTGTCGACAATTTCTACTACTTCAGATACCGACGATTCTCTATTATTGATCAAGATTCGAGCATCCTTTCACTCTGGGCTGATTGTTATCGCATCGATCACCGTTGGACACCTCATCGTCAGCCCCCTGGTGGCGCTGGATCCGCGTGAGCCGAGACCATCTGCCGGGGCTGGAAACCACTTGAGAACCCAATGCGAAGGCCTTCTGCTGCACTTGGATTCGGACATAAAACATCCATCCCCAGATCGGCGATCGTCTGTCCCCAGAAGGCGAGTGGCGTGTGGCGATCGGAACCAGTTGAACTCGATCGCCGAATATGCCTCAAATTGTGTTTTTCCCTCTCATTCAATCCATTCAAATACCCGAACTCTTTTCAATCGACACTCAGAGAAAAATAATAAAAATAAAAAGTCAGCAACACGAATAGCGAACAGCAACAACAATCGGATCGAAAAGAAACAAGTTCTAATTTATTACAAACTGACAGCATCACAAACGAAATAAAAAAACAGAATCAAATAAATAGAATGGAGATCGAAGAAGAACAAGCGAAATGAACCCAAATTGATTGCGTCATCGTGGCTCAAGAACTGTGCTTAAAATTTAGACAACAACAAAAAACACAGCGATTTTTTGCTGGTTTCTCAATTTTAAGTTTATGTTATATATTTTTATTATTTCGTGTTTTTTTTTGTGCTGGCAGAATATAATGCTGTAGATAAAGTTGTTTGTGCTTAATTTATTTACTTCTCAAGTCGTTCAGAGTGTTTTTTCTCTCGTGTTTCTCGAGTTCACTCGTTCCACGCATGTGGAGGCTTCTGTTCCAGTGGGCGTAGCGCGAGGTTCAAGTTCAAGTCGGCCCTCATCGTCCCATGGCCATCTTCTCGGCCTCAACGAGTCGTCCCTGTGCCTTCGCAGGGTTTTCGTGGCCGAAGTGTGTTTTGTTCTCGTCTCTAACTACGCAGCATTTGGGCCAATTATGGCCCTCTCGCAATCGGGTATTTCAATCACGTCGGCCGCGCTGCAAACGTGGTCAATTACGGCCCAAATTGCAGCAGTTCTGGCTTTCAATTAATCTACGAGCCCCGAAATAAACAAAAACAGAAAACAACACCGTGAATCATTTCTCTCCAATTGCAATTAAATAGGAGTTTCAGTTCCCCGCTTTGTTGTGGCTCCATCGAATGTTGTTGTGACTCTTTCGAATGTTGTTGTTGTTGTATGAATGAGGTAATGGCCTCTAATGCGCTCACCTTTCGCCGCCGAAAGCTGGTGGGCCCGACTGGCGGAGGGGAGCAACCGTCCATTATGCAGTCATCGAGCTGGAGACGCCGGTCACATGATCCACGTTGTCACGCCAGGTCGCCCTGGGGCCGGGGGCCGCGGGGTCAGGGGCGCTTGTGACCTGGCCGGTGAATGTGCTCGATTGCATGCACGAAGTGTCGTCGCCGATGTCGCCGCCGTTTGTCGACGGCAACTTGGCGACGATGATGATGTCAACACGCTCCACACAATCGGAGCGACCACGACTCCCCGAAGGCTGCTTAAAAATGCAAGAGCTGCCGTCTGCCGATAAGCGCGGAGCTCTGTCGATGGGAGAGTGACAGCCGTCGTTTATCGAATCCGATTTACGACCCACCTCCCCACGTCCCTCTTAAATCTCTCCTCGATCTTCCGCTAATCCGCCCACTCCAGACTCTCCGATCGCCGGGCTCCCTTCGTTATCGGCCGCCTTCGTTTATCGATTCGGCCCCCGGCCCACGCCCCGGTGTCCAGAGCCTCGGGCGTGCAGCAACAATTGCCCTCAATTAAGCTCTCCCAACGACAACAAACGAGTCCATAAGAGATCGGCGACTCGAAAACGTATGGCCGGAGTGAGAAAGGAGGGGAGCGAGACGGCTGTATCGTTGTCTCACCGCTCGCGAGAAAGGCAGCCGCCCGCACCCCGCCCAGGTCGCAGCTGCCGACCCTCTGGAGTCGCTGTTTCCGCCTTCAAATGCAGGCCATTTGTCCTCTAATTGGCCAGTGGAACACTGGGGAGGGGGGGCTCCATTCGCTGTCCCTGCGGCAACAATTGATTGTTGTGGAAAATCGGGGCGTCGCCGGGTCCCTGTGGGCCGTGTGGCTCCGTCGCGCGCCGTTCGATTGCAGTCCGCTCGCTGATTGAGCACTTCCACGATTCGATGTCGCTCGGATTCGTTTGCAGAGTCTCCGATGAAGCTCTAATTGGAAATCAAGCCCCAGGGTGTGGCCGGCGAAAGCGCTGGAGCCGGAGCAGCTGTGGGCTCGACTGCGACTTGTGGGCCGCCGATCGATTGGGGAGCCTCCGTTTGCGAGGAGCACCTGTTGGTTCCACAGGTCATCGGGTGGTTTTCGACTCGGTTTTCGAGGGAAGACGCGTTACTCATCGACTCTTCGCGCTCGCCTGACCCTCTCGACCGCCGGCCGCCGGTTGTCCCCGCGTCCGTTATCAGCGCATGACGTCAGCCGCTTTATCACTCGTCCATCGCCGTATCAGCGGCCGTCGAAGCGTTCGGCATCGAGCGCAGAAGCGACTTTGTTTGCAAACAACATTCGACCACGACGATTCCATTCAAGTGCATGCGGCGAATACGTTCCACTCGCACACGGCAACGAGGGCCGAATCGTTATTTATTCTCTGTTGACACTCGTGCGCAGAGCCCCGAAAACCGCCGGCATTCGCCCGACACTCGCCGATCGGGATTATGTCATCACTCGATTTGCGCCGCCCGAGCACTCGCAACGGAATCCACTTCGACGCGTTCTGCTCCGGTTGCGCTGCCCGCAACCGCAGACGCCCCCGAGGCCCCGCATGAGTCGGAGCGACGTCGTCGACAGTTGTGTTTGCGCGTGTTCCGCCGAATGTCGGAAGGTTCTTCGCCAGAAAGCATAAAAACACGGTGGGGAAACGACTTTTGTGATGCTGTAAAAGACACTTGAGAACCGGTATTACTCCCCTTGTTGTTGCTGTTGCGGTTGGGGCTGTCGTTTTCCGTCGAACGTCGAGTCGCGGGGTCACTCGAGGCGGCGTGGACTGAGTGAGCCACAAGGGTGCTCCAGGAGTCGACGCTCGGAGCTCGCAATTAAATAATCGCATTCGCCGATCACACAGAACTATGCGTGAGGGGATCGTAATTATATGTGGCTCGGTGTTTACGAAACGCACGCCAAGGTCTCCGTGTGTCCCGAAATAAACGCGCTCCATGGGCCGAGGCTTCCGACATCTGTCCGAATCGACGGCCGAATGTCTCTCGTGGTTTCGACAGCTGTAATCCAATAAAATACATCTTGGCGCTTGTTTCCATCGCCACGATCCACAACTGCTAATTACCGCTCAGCAGCCGCGAGTAAAAGCAAAAGTGACGCGATGTTCCCATGAGATGCAGGGGAGGGAAATCACACAGCGTTCTGTTCTATCGCTGCTCCCCACGGGAAAGAATCACTCGTGTCTGTTTGTAATGACATCATTCGACCTACGTCATCGACTCTGCCGTCACCCAGCGGCCTCCCAGATGCTGTCAGGAGCCGCCGCATTCCACGACATTTATGCAAACCCATTCGATTAGAGTCGATTGTGGAAGCAATCGCATTTACATGAATAAAACAGCCACGTAGCTGACCTCGCCCCCTCCGCTGCAGGGCTCTGATTGCACGAACCGCTGAGATCTGTCCCCGAGTGAATGCCTTCCACTTGACCCACTCACCTCGGTCCCGGCCTCCTGCGATATCGAGTTGAGTCATGGTTGAGTCGTGACAGAACGAAGGAGTGGAGGCGGGGCCGGGGTCCCTCCTCCAGTGATCGCATTAGCCGCAATAATTAAGTGTCAAGGCCAGCCAGAACAATGTTCTTTAAATTGGGCGTCGGTTTCGCCACAACTCGGGGCGGGTCGCACTCATTGCAATGCATTCCACTCCTCTGAGGCGAACACGTTCCACACCGACTCGTTACAGAAAGTGAATTCATCATTATTTATCGTTTGTGCCTCGGAATACAGGTCAAGGTTTCGTCTTCTTCGCATTGAACGATGCTTCGCAGATGCTGCATGTTCTCGACTCAGAGGCGAGCATTTCCTGTCTCTATTTATTCTATTCTATTCCGATTTCTTTCAACTCTTGGTGATTTCGTTTCGTCAGACGATTTCATATCGAGGCTAGAGATGTTTCGGCGTATGAGTTTCGTATTCGTATTTCCTCATCAACATTAGTAGCTTCAGCTTCTGGTATCAAATAAATATTCTAGGACTCGTCTTCTAACAACTGAGTACTCGTAAATCCCGAAGTTGTGCACTTTAGACAAACTCCGGCCATTAACCATTCCCGCTCTTGCGTGTTCCCCCACCAAACACACACACAGAGTCCTCGTCCTGTCGTGTTGGCGTCCGAAACAATTTGTCTGGCGCGGTTGGCGCCGAGCAACGCAAACATCGTAGCGTGCTCGACGTTCCGCCGAATGTTCGCTCGTAAATTCACAACAATTTGCACACTGATTCCATCGCCGGCAGACGCCTGTCGCCAATTTATGACAACATCAACGACATCAGCGCCGAGCACGAAGGAGCCGCCTCAGCGAGTGTCCTTCGCCCCAGGATGCGAGGGCAGACTCCAGACTTCCGGGGGCTTTCAATTTCAATTTAAACTTCATTAAGTTCGTAAACGCATTTCCGGTCGGTCGGACGAGGAGAGCGAGCGGAGGCAACGGCCGTCGGATGGTCGCCGGCGAAATAACAGTCCACTAACTGCAAATAGGCCACAGGGTCCCCTCCCCAGGGAGCGGAAGGAGGCCTCGACACACCCTGTGCGGGGTCGGGAGTCGGCGGCTGTGGGTGGCCAGAGTCGCGTCGCGTCACGCCATCCACTCAGTCTGGAAGACGGCTACCACGAGACTGCGTCCATTTACGACCCACGTCCATCGCGGGAAGAGAGACGGACTTTTAAGTGACGCCGACGCCCACTCCTCCCGTCTGTCCGTCCGCCTGTCTGTCCTTCCCTGGGTGTCGCTGTCACGAAAGGACGCCTTGATGACGTCGCCGCAGACGACTCGCCGTCTTTTCGCTGGTTTTGTTTCCGCTTCTTCGTCGTCCCCGATTGAGCGATCTGCGATTACGCCGCATATTATTGCGCGTTAACAGTACACAATATTCCACTGTGCGATAGAGACAGTTAGATGGATGGTGTTCGATGTGCGAATGCGAGATTGCGTGCGAAATTCCGCACATTGTTCTGCATACAATGTCGATGGGAACCGGGCTCCCGAGAGCCAATCAACAGGTCCGCGTGTCTGCGAAGTATTCAATTCGAATTGCGAATTTCTCCGGCGTCATCGCCATCTCCATTGCGATTATAAAACTTTGCTCATTATCCAACGCGTCATCTAAGAGGAGAGGGGAATGAAATATGCCGGAAGCGTGTGGAGAGGACGCGACTTGGCCGAGGATGGGGTCAGAAGTGGGCCCGAGGCATCGGCGCTGGAGGACTTTGGTGGATTCCCTCGAGTAAAACGTGATCTCGCCGCATGAGCCCACTGTGCCTGTCGTTCGCCATTTGGCCACCCCCACGGAGTGTGTTGCAACCCCTTCGAATCGTCGCCAGCCTGTGCTGGGGACCAATTACTTCCTACCACGGTTTCTGCGACTGTAATTACATTATCGGGGCTCTCAGTGCAGCCGTAAGCCCGCATTAGCTCTGGGAGCCGTGGCATGTGGTGCTCCACGGACCACTGCAGCCGGGGTGGATTTATCGGCAGACATTCGGCTCTGATGGTCATTCCCAAAATCTACCGAATTTCGCAAATGCCTGGGTGCGGTTTTAACCAGAACGTGAGCCGTGGATCCCGAGGTCCGAATGGTTTCCGCTCAACTGGTGGCCGTAGCGTGAATGAAAGGTCAATCGACTGTGGAACTAAATGTGCGATTGACACTCCCCCTCACTCCCTCATTGTAGATTCTATGGCAGCTTCGTCCAGTCAATTGTCCGTCCGTCCGTCCGTCTCCTCCCCTGGCGCGCTTTGAGTGTTGATGTGGAAATGCCAAGAAAATTACCTCATTACCTACTTCGTTTCTGCGTGCAACAGAGAGAAAACAACTACAGCACATACATCAACACTAAACAACAGCAATAGTGTTTAAACTGTTGTTGTTGTTGTTGTTGTGGCGATGATTACCGCCTGCATTACGTGGCCTGGCCGTGTTCAATTTCATGTAATGATTTCCTTCAACCGGTCGCGGCGTTGGGAAATTTTATATAAGCCATCGATCTTATTGCGGTTGCAGTTGTTTTTGTTAGGAAAATTAAAACAATAGTAATTTGCATCAAGTCGGGAACTCGTTCAATCGAGTGCAATCGGCCGAGTGTGGATTAAAATCATATCTACGACATGGGTTCCACAAAGAGGATATTCCCACCTCATGTAGACAGTAGTCAGAAGTTAGATATTCTCTAATTAATTCTTTTCGGAATCGCGAGCCAATTTACCTTCCACACGGCGCCGCCACTTTCGTTTCGACCCACCGTCAGTCGGTTGCCGTGGGTGTGAAAAGGCGGCTGGTTCGCAGTTGGCTCGTTAAGCATTACACGAGCTGTAATTAGCATCGCTTTAAGTGGCCGTTGCGTGGAGTTCAACGGGCGGACGCGAAAACATTTCCAGTTCTCCCCCAGCCGCAGCCGCAGCCACAGCCGCAGACCCGTTGACGCCGGCGGAGGAAGCTATAAATGGCGCTGGCCCACTTTTAATGGGAAAACTCCTCGACGCCGGCCCCAAGAATCGCAGTCCGCGATTGAACTGCATGCGATGGCGTCGTAAAAGCGATGGGTTTATGTCCACATTTGAATGGCACGCTTTTATGCGCTCGTAAAGAGGAACCCTTGGAGTCGTGAAGGGCTGAGAGTGGCGAGTGGTTTACGATGTGGTCAGCGTATTCTGGAAAAACATTCGTCAGGATTTGGTGACATTCGGGTTAGGCATGCAGAGTCAATTAGTTTGCGGCATTGAGCCTTTGGTCGGAATTTCCACACAACCATCTGTCCAAGAGAAGGCCTTGTGGAGAACAACAAGCGATAGTGATCTATTGATAGCGTCCAACGGAGTTCACAAATGTTCTCCTCGGCCTCGGGCGATGTCTGTTTCCCAACCTCGCCTCAATTAGCACTTGGCTTCAATTCGCTTCGAGATTCCTCTCGGTTTCAGTTCAGTTCTCGCCTCGATTGGAATTGACGTTTCTGTGTGAAGTGTGTTCGCACTTAATTGAGTGCGCCTCAATCTTCGTCTATCCATCTCTCAACCCCCGCCCCCCTCGACAGCGCTCTCGAACGGCTCCCAATTTAATTCCCATTCCGATGCTTTAATTGAGGGTGGTGTCCGTCTCCTGCAGCCACTTCAAGCTGCTGCTGCTGCTGCATCCAGTCGCTCCAATTGCATTATCCTCCACTCAGCCGTCGTCCATTACGACGTCGCTTCCACAATCTATTCATAAACCTTCGCTATTCAGCTCGCAACAAGTCTTCTTCTCTGTCTGTCTCTCTCTTTCTCTTCATATATCCATCTGTCCGTCCGTCCGTCCGTCCGTCGGTTTAGTGTCTGTTTTCCTTGCAAATTAAGTTTAATCAAATTTAATTTAATCACAATCTATGATCTCTCCAGCCGTCGTCTCAGTGGTCCGATGTGTGGAGCATGAGCTCGTGCTGCTCTAATGGAGATGGATTTGATTTTGCGATTACTCCGGCCCATTTTGATCCGATCTATTCGCCCGACAAGATATACTTCTGTTTCTAATCTCGCCATTCTCTTGCAGCAAACTTTTGGAACCCCCCGCCCCGTTGACGTCCAGTGAAGATGCCAGCGGAAACCAAAACCGCTCCCTCCTCCGGGGCGGAGAACGAGACGCCGACCAAGAGCAAGAAGTCGGCGGCCAACTCCTCCAAGGCCGCGCTGGCCCGCGTCACGCTGCTCGACGGCTCCATCCTGGACGTGACCATTGACGTGAGTTCGATCCTTGATCAACCCATTCGGGTACTTATGGTACTCACTGAGTTGTGTTTCCGTGTTTCCAGCGCAAGGCTAAGGGACGCGACCTGGTGAACTCGATCTGCGCCGGGCTGAACATCCTCGAGAAGGACTACTTCGGGCTCACCTACGAGACGCCGACGGACCCGCGCGTCTGGCTGGACCTCGAGAAGCAGGTGGCGAAGTTCTTCCGCGCCGACCCCTGGGTGCTGCAGTTCGCCGTCAAGTTCTACCCGCCGGAGCCCTCGCAGCTGCAGGAGGACATCACGCGCTACCACCTGTGCCTCCAGGTGCGCAACGACATCCTCGAGGGCCGCCTGCCCTGCACGTTCGTGACGCACGCGCTCCTCGGCTCCTACCTGGTGCAGTCGGAGATGGGCGACTACGACCCCAAGGAGATGCCCGACCGCAGCTACCTGAAGGACTTCAAGATCGCGCCCAACCAGGCGCCCGAGCTGGAGGAGAAGGTGATGGACTTGCACAAGACCCACAAGTGAGTTCCACCCTCTCCATATCCAAATTTGTACTGAATTTTGTTCTTCCGCAGAGGCCAATCGCCGGCCGAGGCAGAGCTGCATTACTTGGAGAATGCTAAGAAACTGGCCATGTACGGCGTGGACCTGCACCCGGCCAAGGACTCCGAGGGCGTCGACATCATGCTGGGCGTGTGCGCCTCCGGCCTGCTGGTATACCGAGACAAGTGAGTGCCCCGATCTAATCTACAATCCATAATTCTCACTCATTCACTTTGCAGACTTCGCATCAATCGCTTCGCATGGCCCAAGATCCTGAAGATCTCGTACAAGCGCCACCACTTCTACATCAAGATCCGGCCCGGCGAGTTCGAGCAGTACGAGTCGACGATCGGCTTCAAGCTGGCCAACCACCGCGCCGCCAAGAAGCTCTGGAAGTCCTGCGTGGAGCACCACACCTTCTTCCGGCTGATGACGCCCGAGCCGACGAACAAGTCGACCCTGTTCCCGCGCTTCGGCTCCAAGTTCCGCTACTCGGGCCGCACCATGTACGAGAGCAAGAAGAACCCCGTGGACCGCGCGGCCCCCAAGTTCGACCGCAGTCTGTCGGGCCGCCGCCTCACCTCGCGCAGCATGGACGGTGAGCAGTGGGGCATGAGGGAGGGGCATCGAAGGCCGGATGAACTAACGAACGATCCACTCTTGCATTGCAGCCCTCGCCCTGGCCGAGAAGGAGAAGGATGCTCAGAAGCGTCACACCATGGGACACCCTCCAGAGCACATCCCGGACCTGGACTCGCCGCGCAGCCGCAGCCCCATCAAGAAGGACAAGAAGGAGAAGGTAAGTACGGGCGTTCCCGCTCGCGATCCACGATCCGGGTGCGAGAGCCCGCGGAGCCGGTCCAAGGCCTGGGACGAGGGCCCGACTCTCTCGACCGATCAACTGATTAACTTGATTTCCTTTTCTTTTCTCGGTTTCCGTTGTTTTGTAACTAACATAACATTTGTTTGCAACTAAACATATGAACTCTGTTCGCATTCGAAACGCGGCCTCTCGTACCGAACTCACACACACACCCACACACACACACATATAACCCACCGTCCACAACACGACTTCCTCCACTCACGCACGTGGAATGACTTCCGTTTCCGCCTGCGCCTCACTCACATCCACACTCACCCACACACACACTCCGACACCCGACCGTTGTATTTGATTACGTGCATTCGCCTGCGGGCCTTCCGTCGACCTGACCCGACCCGATCTGAACCGAACCCGATCCAATCGAATCGAATCGAATCGAAATCGATCGCCGCATCGATTGTCGAATCAGTTGAAGCGTGAATCGAGCACGGGCACAGCCTCCGCCTCTTCGCAGAGCTCGATCGAGGGCGACTACGAGACGGCTGCCGGTGCCGACGCCGACGTCGACGCCGCTGCTGCAGTCGCAGTCACAGCGGTCGACAACGACAACGACAAAGACAAAGATCTTGTCGATGAGCAGGTTAACTATTTACACACTTTTATCATTATATTCTTCCAACTTCTCTTCCGCAACTCTCAACTTTTCAAGCGCAAAGCGAAGTTTGTTTGAATTGAACTTGATTTCGATTTGGATTTGTTTTCTCCGACTTTAGTTGCCTCCGTTGATTTCGTTTCTCATGGTTTCGACTTGTTTACGCCCTTCTTTTGGTTAGAACTCCCTTCCCTTAGTTTGAGTACCAGATCCTTTGATAACCAGATCCTTGGACAAATCGAAAACGAGACGACATCTTGAACTCATGACGACCGATTGACTTTGACTGATTTTAGGACACGAGACCTTTCCATTAATCCTTAGTCCCTTAGCCAGATTGTTTTTTAATATCCCGTTTAATTCGAAGTCTTATTTCCTTGTTTCCTTGATTCGACCTTGAGTTTATATGTATCGTAATATAAGTGTATGTTTGTGCCAATTGCTTAATGATATTTCGATTTTCCAACTACAATACTTATTCATATTGATAATCCTTTGTATATAATATGTATGGTATCTCATTTCTTATTCGATATTGATTTGTATTTCTTTTGAGTTCGACCCCTCTGTACATTTTGCTAAGCGACCCACTGTGATTTGTGTGAACCATCAATTGGCTTCTAAGTGTTCCTCAGTAATGTGCGAAATTGCAAACTCACACACATGCAAACATGATCCAGACACACACACACCGATGAACCACAAACCAACACACGCAAATCCAGTTGCATTTAATCATCTCCGTCATCTTCCGTTGATGTTTCCCTTATGTTCTATTATTTGTTTTTGATCTCTCTCTGTATATACTCTATACTATATAGTAAGCAAGCCTACAGCACGGCCTTCTGCGCCCCAAAATGGCGCCGAGCGCCATCTTTAAGGAGCGCGGAAGGCTGTTGTCTGCGCTAACGTTTCCACTAACAAGTACTTTTGAGTTATTTTTGTCTGCGCCAAATCCGCTGCCAACTCCAATTAACCAATCTATGTAGCATGCAAGCTTCGAGCCATATTACTAACCAATTTCGATGTATTGCCAATTGCCGTCCACCGCGAGCCCCCTCCGAGCCATTGACTGACATATCTCCGTCTCTCTCTCTCCCTTCCCGATCGCTCGACACAGGTTCCGGCCGGCGCTGACGCCGACAAGGAGGCCAAGCTGAAGGAGAAGAAGCAGCGCGAGAAGGAGGAGAAGGAGCGCAAGGAGAAGGAGCTGAAGGACAAGAAGGAGAAGGAGAAGGAGAAGAAGGAGAAGGAGCTGAAGGACAAGGCTGCCAAGGCCGCCGCCGCTGGAGAGGGCATGAATGGTGAGCGACCTTCGGGAGGATAACCAAAAGTACTCTTAAAACTCCATCTCCGTTCTCTTCCAGGCAACGACGACCTGAACGACTCCGGCAAGTCGGAAAAATCCGGCAAGGGCTTCGTAAGTACCTTAGGTTAAGATTAGGCATACCGTAGGCATACCGACCAGGTTAAGAAAAGAAAAACGAGACACGTCTGGGGCGCGCACACGAAGCGGGGAGGGTTTTCATTATGGTTTCCTTACGTATTTATTCCCCGATTATTTCGTATGCTTCAGTTGAGATTAAGTAGAGTAGCTCGTAGAACCCGTAGCCTACTTTAAGTTGTACTCTTAAGTTTGTACTATTTTGTTTGACCATGTTTTGATTTGATTCCCCTCTTTGTTTCTTTCTTTCTTTCGTTCGTTATTTCTCCCTCTTCATTTGTGACTCCCGACACCCTCCCGCGCCTCCGCCCCTCACTCGCGCGCCTTCGACTCGGGGCGTGGCAACAGGGCGGCGGACTCTTCTCCTCGGGCCGCAAGAGCAAGAGCGGCTCGCCGGCCAAGGAGCCGAAGGACAAGGCCGCCAAGGACAAGGCCGGCAAGGACAAGGCGCCGGTGGGCGGCGAGAAGGTGCTCGCGGGCCCCGTGGCCGTCGACGGCGACCAGCAGCGCGGCAACGACGAGCGCGGCCGCGGCTCGATCGCGCCCGGCGGCTTCACGCGGCCCTACGAGTACTCGGACGGCGACGGCGACGCCAGCCCGACGCGCAAGTCGTACGTGCCCGGCGGCTTCCGCTACGACCAGGACCCGAACGGCGGGCGGCGCGGCCAGGACGGGCAGGAGCAGCTGTCGCCGGGCGCGCAGCAGAAGAAGATCGGGCTCGCCTTCAACTACGCCCCCGGCCACGAGGACAAGCTCAAGGAGCACGCCGAGAAGCTCAAGGCCGGGCAGCTGTCGCCGCGCACGCGCGACAAGCTCGACAAGGGCCAGCTGTCGCCGAAGACGCGGGCCAAGCTGCTGCAGGAGGGCAACCTCTCGCCCACCACGCGCGCCAAGCTCCAGGGCAGCGCCGTCGACGCGGCCGCCGACCCGCTCAAGGACGCCCAGAAGCGCTCCTACTCGCCCACGAAGGGCGCGGGCTACAGCTCCGGCGCCCCGGGCACCTACAAGCCCCTCGTGGACCCCACGGCCGCCTTCCTCGAGTCCGAGCGCTACAACAAGCAGCCCGGCTACGTGGCTCCCGACGGCAAGGACGGAGCTGGAGCGGGAGCGGGAACGGGAGCCGGGGCAGCAGGCAAGGACGGCAAGAAGGCCGCGTCGCCCATTAGCGCCAAGAAGGCCGGGGCCGGTCTGGCCGGAGCCGCCGCTGGAGCCGCTGCTGGAGCCGCCGCCGGTGGCAAGCCGAAGAAGCGGCGCGTCAAGATCATGGTCATCACCTCGAAGTTCGACCCGGCCACGAAGCGCATCGACGCCGAGAACGGGCAGATCGAGCACTCGACGGGCATCCTCGACCCGGCCACCGGGCTGATCGACACCAAGTACGGCCTGATCGACCCGAACAAGGGCACGCTCGAGGCGCTCGACACGCGGACGGGCCGCCGCGAGACCTACCAGGGCGACGTCGACCCGAAGACGGGCAACCTGCACCTGGTCGCGGGCGTGGCCGACCCCGCCTCCGGGCGCGTCGACGACTCGCTCGGCCAGATCATCTGCATCACGCCGCAGGACAACCCCGTGGTCGAGCTGATCGTGATCACGAGCCGCATCGACCCGGCCACCGGCAAGGTGGACACCGTCAACGGCGAGGTCGAGCGCTCGCTGGGCGTGCTGAACATGGACTCGGGCCTGCTGGACACCAAGTACGGCGAGATCAACACGCGCACCGGCGAGCTGAAGGCCATCGACCCGAGGAGCGGCAAGATCGTGGTCTCGCGCAACGTGAAGGTCGACCCGGCCACCGGCCAGATCACGATCCTGGGCGTCACCGACCCCAAGAGCGGCAAGCTCGACCCCACCCAGGGGCGCATCATCGAGGTGGGCCAGCAGATCGACCCGATCGTCGAGGTGACCTCGCTCTCGGGCCGCTTCGACTCGAAGAGGAACGTGATCGACCCGAAGACGGCGCAGGTCGAGACCTCGGGCGGCCAGTTCGACCCGAAGGCCGGCAAGATCGACACCAAGTACGGCCAGATCGACCTGGTCAAGCACACGATCACCTTCACCGACCCCAAGTCGGGCAAGACGGTCACGCGCGACATCAAGATCGACCCGGCCACCGGGCAGATCGTGCTCAAGAACCAGCTCAACCCGAAGAACAACAAGCCCGACAAGGACTACGCCCGCATCATCTCGCTGCGCATCGTGCAGCAGCGCGTCGACCCCAATACGAAGGCGCCGATCAGCGCGGTGGGCGGCGAGCGCGACAAGGAGATCGTGGTCGACCCCAAGTCGAACCAGATCTGGGTGCCGACCGGGGCCAGCGACCCGAACACGAAGGAGTCGCAGTACATCTCGAGCGCCGTCGACCCGAAGACCGGCTACGTGATCACCATCTACGGCTACCTGGACCCCAAGACCAACGAGGTCAAGAAGCAGACGAAGCTCGACCCCAACACCGTCAAGATCGAGCCCAGCTCGGGCAAGATCTACACGGCCACCGGCGAGGTGGACCCCGCCACCGGCGACCCCCTGTACGCGGCCACGCAAGTCGACCCCGAGTCGGGCGAGGTCTACACGAAGGTCGGCCGCGTCGACCCCCAGACCGGCAAGATCGTGATCGTGAAGATCTTCCTCATCTCGAAGACCGACGAGCGCGGCCGCCCCGAGGAGATCGACCCGCAGACGTGCGAGATCGACCCCGTGTCCGGGCGGGTTCTCAAGTTTTTCAACAAGACCGTCTACGTGTACAATATGATCGACCCAATAACAGGTGAAATTATCCAGGTGGACCCGAACGACCCGCGCATCGCCGGCGCCCGCACCACGGTCACCCACACGATGACGCTCAGCGGCGAGATCGACCCGGTGACCGGGCGCATCAAGAGCGAGTACGGGCACATCGACCCGAACACCGGCGACATCGACCCGGCGACGGCGGTGCGCGACCCGGTCACCGGCAAGCTGATCCTCAACTACGCCCAGATCGACCCCTCGCACTTCGGCAAGGACGTCGTGGTGAGCACCACCACCGAGACGGTGCCGATCACGCGCCAGCAGTTCTTCGACGGCGTCAAGCACATGGGCAAGAACGCGCTGCGCCGCGACTCGGAGGCCAGCTCCGAGGACGACATGACCCAGCAGTACGGCTCCGAGAGCGTCAAGGAGATGGTCTCGGGCAGCCCGGTCGCGCCCGGCCAGGCGGCGGCCGCGAAGCTCGGCACGTTCGCGGGCACCCCGACGGTGGTGAAGACGACGACCAAGCAGGTGCTGACCAAGAACGAGGACGGCGTGACGCACAACCTGGAGGAGGAGGTCCACAACCTGGGCACCGGCGAGGTGACCTTCTCGACACAGGAACACAAGGTGAGCATCCCCCTCCCTTCCACCGCTCCTACTTCTCGGTCGCACTCGCCACCAGGGCCTTCCCCAAGACGGAAGGCCGCCTTCCTCGGAGGCGCCTTTTGATTTCTGACCCCGGTCACGCATGCTTTCGACCCCTTCACACCCCGCTCTTGTGTTTCAACCCCGGCCACTGACCCACGCCGAGTGGGAGGATCGTAAGTATGTCGTGTTGGCTGTAAATGAGAGCTTGGAGTTGTAGTGATAGAACCGCTTGCTGCCGCAGCTTCCGTAGATAGAGCTTTTGTCCTTTGTCCCCGACACTTAACACAGTTCAGTGGAGGCTCCTTTGGGCCCAGAACTCTTACTTGTTCCAGAATATGATTTCGTTATTTAGACGCTCGACGTTCTCGAGAGCTGAGTTCACTAACCTCTGTTGTTTCGTTTGTTTTTATTGATGTTTGGTTTCGCATCTTTTCCTTTTCTGTTCGTCTAACACCTAACACGACCTCGCCCCGCCACGCCACGCCACGCCCACAGGCTGACGCCCCCCGCGACGACCTGAGCGGCGCCTACGTGACCGCCACCGCGGTGACCACGCGCACGGCCACCACCCACGAGGACCTGGGCAAGAAGGCCAAGACCGAGCAGCTCGAGGAGAAGACCGTGGCGACGACGCGGACCCACGACCCCACCAAGCAGGAGCAGCGCGTCGTCACCCAGGAGGTGAAGACGACGGCGACGGTGACCAGCGGCGACCAGGTGGGTTCTTCGAGGACGGAGCTCCTCCAGCGCATGATTGTTGCATGTTAATTGAATTGTATTGATTTTGATTGATTTTCATTTGATTTGATTTGTAATTGTTGTTGTCGTGTATCGTTTGATTTGATTTGACTATGATTTGCATTTTGTGTTTGCATCCGGGGCGTTTGCAGTTTCAAAGAAGAGACAGCATCTCGTCGACCAGCTCCGGCGACTCGGGCACCCCGATCGACGGACCCTACGACGGCTCCAGCGTGGTGCGAACGAGTTACAAGGTTGGTAGTCGCCCACCCCCCGAGTCCTGCGCCGCACCTCGCGGACTCGCCTAGTTGTAGAGCTCAGTTGTTGTCGCCCCGCTCATTCCAATTGGTTCCCCGATTTAACCTGTCTTCTTGGTCCGCAGCAATCTCCTACCTACACCAGCTCCGCCACCACCACCGCCGGCCCCCACGTTGAACAAACCCGCGTTATCCTCGGCGAGGACATGCCCGGCTACTCCGGCCACGGCGAGATCGTCTCCTCACAGACCGTCAGCAGCAAAACGAGAACCGTCGAAACGATCACCGTGAGTAGAGCCCGAGTTTGGGCCCTCTGGCACCTGTTGGTAACTCTTTCTCCTCTGCTTTCAGTACAAAACCGAACGAGATGGCATCGTGGAGACTCGTGTGGAGCAGAAGATCACCATCCAGTCGGACGGGGACCCGATCGACCATGACAAGGCTCTGGCCGAAGCAATCCAGGTCAGTACAAGAACTCCCCGAGAGTCCTGGGGACCCTGGTCTAACACTTGTCGTTGTCTCTTGCAGGAAGCGACCGCCATGAACCCCGACATGACAGTGGAGAAGATCGAAATCCAACAACAAACACAATAAGCACATCATGCACACGCCCACACACACACACACACCTCCACACACAAACACACATCTATTTCTAAAGTTAAAATGTTTTTTACAATTATATTTTTTATTTAAACTTAAGCGAAACTCTAAACAAAAGGAGCAGAAGAGGAAGCGAAGAGAGTTATAAGAGAGAAGGAGAAGGGAAAGGTCGAAAGAGAAGAGAAGAGAAGAGTACAGAAAAGTTAATAACAAGTTAATGCAAATACATTTAAATATTTAAAATAAAGTTTATCTATTAAAAGAAGATATTTATAATTATAAATGTATGTGTAATAAAAGTAACAAATTAAGAGAGGAGCGAACTTGAACTAAAAGAACACAGAATCAAATCAGATTGCGAACATCAAGTTTAAACCGGAGCAAGAGGAATATTTATAAATGATATACATTCACTTTATATATTTTGAGAATATATCGTAAAATATTAAATTTAACTATACATGTTTCCAATTTATGAAGTATGCGAATACTTGCAGAGCATATGTATGTAAAAATGAATAAATGAAAAACCACACAAACTGTTTATTCTTGCGGAGCAGCGACTCTGGATCGAGGAGGACTCAGGAAGCCGAAACACATGTATACAAATCGAACTAAGGATAATTGTAGTGATGCCTGCTGCGAGCACGAGACGACGATCCTCCTCCCGCCCACTGCACGCCCCGAGAAAGAGACCGAACCAAGTACACAGCCCAGAGATGCGGAGTCGATTCCAATGGCTATCATTATTGTATCTACATAAGGCAATCATTAGACTCGATTTTGAACCGGGCTCCTTTCAAATTGAGATATTAAATATTGACGATGAAGCCTTAATTTACATTAAATAAATGTTTAACATCAATTAACACTGTACTAACGGTACTAACTAATATTAACCAATCATTTACATTTACAAACGTATGTCAAAGATGTGTTCATTGAAGGACTTTCACCCAATTGAGTCCAATTGAGGGAACCCAAGTAGTTGTAGACGTAGAGGAAGCAGAAGACGAAGACTTTTATTGTAATGTTCGCCATTTGAATCTGAAACAAAATTGAACAACACTACACGGTTTTTGTGGAACGTATTCCATTCAATATGCAGTTGATGTTGATTGTAAGAATCTGTAGCTGGTTTTTTAATGTTTTAGCTACGAGAATATTGAGTATATTTGAACAGATGTAATCTATATATTGTACTATGGCTTGGAAGTATTCATTAAGAGCTGGGTATTCGCATGCGGAATGCAATAATATCTTGTTTTCAACACGTTTTAGTTTAATTCACTTTGGTTTCTGAATGATTTTCTTGATTTGTTATCTTTCGTTTGCTCGACAACCCGACGAACCGAAGGACCCGGTGCATCCTTGTTATTCTTTGACGCTGAACAAGAAATAGCAATGGACAGCTTGCTGCACACCCGCCATGCTCCTGCACCCCACATATCCGACGACCACGCCCATCGGTCCAGTATAACGAGCTCGAGGCTTCTACTGGATGCGATGTGAGGTCGTCGGAGACCCGGGGCTTCAATGGTGGACCGCTTCATTTCAGTTGAGTTCCTTCTGTTTGTTTTGGGCTGACAGTTTCGCCATGCGATCGATCGTGTGTGGATCGCGGCTGGCACCCACAGCTCTCTGTGAATACTTTGTGCGGAGATAGAAGCGAACAGAAACAGAAAATTATACATATACACATATATTTATTGAAAGCTTGTGAAAACCCAATAAAATTTGAAGAACTCTAAACGGTGTTTGCTTGCGAACCGTTCCGTGACCGCGGAAACGGCATCAATTTTAAATGTCGCTAAAATCGAAATGTGGCGAAACTCGGGCCGGGGCGGCGCCCGGAGGCGTGAACAGCTCGCCGGCGGTGGTAATTGGAAATTTATTTTTTATTGACCATGAGTTATTCAGTGGCCAGCGGTCGGCAAGGAGGCCACGTCGTCGTCGTCCGCGGCTCTGGGCCTTCATCAGCCGCACGAAGGGCGCAAACTTTTCCACAGCAGGACGGGAAGTTTCCGAACAACAAGTCGCAACAGCCACACCGACAGGCGAAAGTCCTGTCCGCGGTGAGACCGCAACATGCGATAATAATTCGCATTGTTGGCGATTTCGCGAAGGACCCTTGCTGCCGTCGACTGGGTTCACTTCGGGGCGGAGCGGGGCGGGTCGTGTCGGCGAAGCGGAGACGAGCGGCCGACACCGACATGGGTTTTGAATTTCGAAGTCGCTGGGCAGGGGCGTGGTCGGCATAAAAATTGCATTTCGGAATGCACTTTGGCTTTTATCGCTTTCCGCTCGCCGAGGCCCGCCCTGGCGACGATACGCGATTGACTGACTGACTGGTCGCTTGTCGGCCGGATGGACGGACAGACAGACAGACGGACGGACGGACTGACCGACGACCTGACAGCGAGCGGCCTCTCGTGGGGCCGGGGTAATTATTTTATCGCTCTTCCGGCGCAGCGACTGATTTCGATTTTGACGTTCGGCGGTTCCCCGTCCACCTCCCAACCTCCCTCCACCCATTGGCGCTGTCGTCTGTCCGGCCGACGGCTGACGGCAGGTCGACTGGCATTTTAGTTGCAGTTTAAAAATTGCAAAAATGTGCATGTTCGCGAGGGGCGGAGGTGGAGGTGGAGAAGGGGGCGATGGTTGGTTTTTGCGGTCCGCCGTGTAATTCCGAGTCCTTGTTGCCGCCTTTTGGCGCCCGGGGACGAAGGACATGCATTTCACTCTGTTGCTCCCGCTGTTGTTGGCCCTAATCAAGATCGCAAATTCAAGTCATGTAAGGGATTTTATCGTGCATTCGAGGCCCTCGCGCGACCTGCGTTCGCTGTTGATTCCCCCATTGTTTTTGCTAATGTTCTCACGTTGTTGTTGTGGGGTTTTTTGCTCGGTTTTTGCGCCGCGGCCACGTTACAGATTATTAATTTACATTTAGTTTTAGCGAAGTGCAGGGGGCCGAGTCAAATTGATGGGTCGCAATCAGAAACCGATTCCTATCAACCCATTTCCATCGATCATTGACCGCCCCCGCTTCCTGCCCTTCCTGCCCAGCGATGGGCGAAGTCATAAGAAAATCATCGGCTTTTTCCGACGAAATCACAAACGTCCGCAAATCACTGCAAATTGCCAATAATTGAAAAATCAAAACAAAACAAGCGAGGAAGCAGAGACGTTGCGACTAAAAACCGCGCGATATCATCAAGCTGCAACAACAACGGGGGGAAGTGGAACAAAACAAAACATTGCACAGCAATTTGGCCAT
Source organism: Coelopa frigida (assembly GCA_017309665.1). Classification (NCBI taxonomy): domain Eukaryota; kingdom Metazoa; phylum Arthropoda; class Insecta; order Diptera; family Coelopidae; genus Coelopa; species Coelopa frigida. The sequence goes on from CM029562.1 coordinate 377,272, forward strand.
CACTGGCATTTCACATGACAGACCCCGTCCCCCTCTTGGCCTCACCGGAGAAGCGGCCACATTTGCATGTCCATCACCAGGTAATTGCGAACCGAACCGTGGCAACATTTGTTGTTCCGCTGCTGCCTCCCAAATGGGCTTTCGATCAAGCGCTGAAGCGGCCGTAAGCCATGGACTCACGCCTCCGACATCCCGGTGAGGTTTCCAGGTTAGGCCTGCGGCCCTTCGGGGCGACCCTCGAGCCTTCGACCCCTCGCCTCAAGGACCCCGACCAGTAGCAACAAGTTGTTTTGGCTTTGGGGAGCCGCACAGACCACGAGAGGACGCCAGGCTGAGGCTGGGAAACCCCACCCCGGTTGGCGCGAATTTCCCCAGGCACCCGTCGTCGCTCTTCTCTCTCCCTCTCTCTGCGCATGCGTCCTGCTCTGGCGGGGAAACTGTTATACGTTCTTCCCCAGGCGAAGGAGCAGCGCCGGCCACCGGTCGCCACCTCGTTTGCTCCCTCGTTAACAACTTCCGCTCACTTCCGCCCGCCGGCGCGAGTGCGCCCTCTGCCGGCATCGTGTTGAACGGCGGCTTCCTGTCGGCCGAACGACGTCGTTCCCCTCCCCCTCGCACTCGTTCGCCCAATGCAAATCCCGACTTCTCGAGGCCTCCGCGAAGTCCGGCTAATTAATTACGGCTGGCCACGTCTCCGAGTTCCATTAGAGAAGTCGTTCTTGCCTGATTGACAGTTGCTCGATAGCGGGAAACAATGCGCTGTTGGTTCCCAATAAATATTGGCCATATTAATTAGCCATCCACCACATCGTCACAGGTGGAGTGCGCGCAGAGGGGGAGAGAGAGAGATAGTTTGGGCCATCGACGACGCATTAGGCCGAGCAGCTAATTAGAAACCCGTTCCTGTCATTAGGTTTTAATTATCCCCTGACTCCGCGACGCCCACTAATGGAAGGATCCGTGGCCCGAGTCCAACCGCCCAACCACCGTCTAGTGGTGCTCGGGATCAACCCTTGCTCGATGTAGTTTTGGAATTCGCCTCACGCACCTTTTCGCAGGAGAGGATGAAAGTCGCATCGCCCGAGCAGATGAAAACACTTTCCACTAAACGCCTCGAATTGCCAAATCTCATAAAAATGGCAATAAATGCAAATGAAATGGGGGCGAGGGCGGGGAGGGCGAAGGTCCTGGCGTCCGAGGGCCGTGCTCAATTTTCATACGAATTATGCCTCGAATGCGTTTATTGCCAAAAGTCAATTCGACGCTCAATAATATTCGGCCGATCCGATTCGACTCGATTGCCTTCGATGGGCGGCCGTCCTGAGCCTAGGCCGAGATAACTTTTCAATAAATTCCAATCATCATCATAACCGATAGCGAGCCCAATCGAGGGAATCGCACTTCCTGGGGCAGGGGAGACGAGGGCACAGTCAGTGGCAGTGACCGAGGCAACCCTTTTCTGTTCCTCGCGGTGGGCAATTTGTGCGTCGCTTCCGTCGATTGCTGAAAAGTCGTTAAATTCGATTTGGTCCGTGGTCCATGGCTCGTGGTCCTTGTAGTTGGTGGGCAGACCGTTGTTGTTGTTGTTGGTGTCTGCGGGTAGTTGGCGATTTTTGGCAATCAGTTACAATAAAAACAAATGCGTGGTCATTTCGGGTCGCATTCGTTTCGATTCGGCATATCGAGATATTCGTTTCCTCCGACATCGAGAGAGTCAATAAAGGCTTATGTTTTTATGACTTCCGCCGGATGCGGTGGGGGGAGGAGGGGTGCGACCAGCCGTGGAGGGTGTTTTGAGTGCCCACCCCCTCCTCCCCCCTCCGGCACTTGTTCGGTTCCCAGTCGCCGCCTCCGCCTCCGCGGAGTCTTTTTTAAAACGAACGAAACGCAATTAAACGCGCCTGACCCGCTTCCCAGGAGCCAAAACTCCGAAAACCCCGTCAATTATTGATGGGGTGGGCCGAAAGTCGAAGGTGCGCGATAAAATGGCGTGCGAAGGCAGGCCACGCACTACGCGGCACCGTGCGTGGACGTAACGCGAGTCGTGTCGAGATCGCCACCTGGTCGCGAAAGGGTTCAAACATTCATGAGGCGCCCTCGCGTCCCCGAACTTCCCGCGGTGGGGAGGGGGCGAGTGGTCGGGGCGGCTCGTGTCCAATGAGTGGTCAATTCGGCCGCTTTCTGGCCAAATCCCACTGCGTACTTCGCCCTCGATGGCGCCATTGTCTTCGGAACAATCGCAAATTCCGGCCGACTCATGTCCACTTCCTCGCGGCCTTATCGCCGCAATTTCATCTAATGTATGTCCACCGCCCTCCCCATGGGGGGATGGAACCCCTAATCGCCCAAGACCGCTGTCGAGGTGGCTGTTTGCTCTGTTGTACTCCCAGTTGTTGTGGCCTTGTTGCTGTAGCGCTCGTTGTTCTTGCTGTAGGCATCCGGTATTTGCACTCGTGTTCTCGTCTTCTTGTTTCTGGGCTAATTGTTTGTTCGGGCAACATGTGGCCAGGACCCCGAAGGATATAGGCGAGAGGCTCGAAGGTCAAAATTCGACATATTTCTGTATATGTAGGCACATGACTAGTGACGTTCCAATACCGATATGTTGTCGATGCGAATAGTCAAAAACAAAATTGCAACTAAAAATCGGTGCGAAAAGAAGTAATCGGGTTTAAAAGTCGATTGGAGGAAGCTCACGAATAACCAAGATTTGCAACTGTTTCCCCAGCATTTAAAAATTTGCGGAAAATTTTCATAATTTTTGGAAAAATTTAATTTTCTTTAATTCCTTTTTGGCCTTTTGGCCACACCCCCTTTTTGGCCACGCCCCCTTTTTGGCCACGCCCCCTCCACATTTCAAAATTTTCGGAAAAATTTCAAAAATTTCAAAATTTTTGGTAAAATTTCAAAATTTTCAAAATTTTCGGAAAAATTTCAAAATTTTTGGTAAAATTTTCCTTTGGCCACGTCCCCTTTTGGCCACCCTCTTTTTTAGCCACGCCCCCTTTTGTCTACACCCCCTTTTTAGCTACGCCCCCTTTTTGACCACACCTCCCTTTGGCCACGCCCTCTTTTTGGCCACGCCCCTTTTTTTGGCCTTTTGGCCACACCCCCCTTTTTGGCCACGGCCCCTCCACATTTTCAAAATTTTCGGAAAAATTTCGAAATTTTCAAAATTTTCGGAAAAATTTCAAAATTTTTGGTAAAATTTCAAAATTTTCTTTTGGCCACGCCCCCTTTTGGCCACCCCCCTTTTTTAGCCACGCACCCTCCAAATTTCAAAATTTTCGGTAAATTTTCAAAATTTTCGGTAAAATTTCAAAATTTTCAATAAAATTTCAAAAATTCGGTAATATTTCAAAAATTTCAGTCAAATTTCAAAAATTTCAGTCAAATTTCAAAATGTCAGTAAAATTTCAAAAATTTCAATAAAATATCAAAATTTTTAGTATGATTTCAAAATATTCGGTGAAATTTCAAAATTTTTAGTAAGAATCGCCTTCTGTCGTTTCTGGCTTTGGTTTTTTCATGGCGCGATATTCATTTTACAAAATACATTTTTTTTATTAAAATTCAATATTCTAGTAAAATTCAATATTTTAGTAAATTTCAATAACTTTAGAAAAATCAATATTTTCAGTAAAATTCAAAATGTTCAGTAAAATTTAAAATTTTCTATGAAAACACAAAAGTTACTGTCGCATTCATGGAGCTACACGAATTCCGCGGCAGAAGATATAATTTCCCGATAGCGCATAATTTGATGCACGCAGCGGAGGGCGTAGATGGACAGGTGGACAGACAGATACGCGAGATAGAGAGAGAGAGAGAGAGGGGGAGAGGGTGACAGGCAGATTGATTGCCATCGGGCTAATTGAGCGCGAATACGGAAAATTTCGGAAAATTCATTGCATGTGCGTAACTTCTTTTTCCCCTCCGCCCTTCGTGCGTGTGTGTGCCACAAGTGAAATTACAACAATAATGACAATGTACACACATGGTAGTTAAGTTCTTTACACACACACACACACTCGCTCACACACAGAGCCACACGCGCACGCACCGATGAATTGGCTCAAAAGACATGGCCGAGAGGAGGAGGAGGGAGAGAGACAATCAGCGGAAGTTGGTGGTGGCGGCGGACGTTTGTTTGTCCCAAAATAATGGACAAAGCCTTGTCATTTGCAATTGACCAAGAAACGGACATGAACACGAAGAACCGGCCGCGTCCACCTGCGAAAGTTTCGCTCCCGCTCCGGCTCCGGCCCCGGCCCTGGTCCTGGCCGCGGTTTTCGGCACTGGCCGCGGCCGAATCCACCGTCCGTCCATTAATAATGCATGCGCGCCACACATGTCGATGTTTCGCTCGCGGTTTCTGCGTCCTTTTGTCCATTTGTCCGTCAATCGCTCGAACCCGGTCGCGGTCGCGGTCTCCGGCTGTCCGTCGGTTGATTGTCCTCTAATCGCATGGCCTTTGCTTTCGTTGTTGCTGTTGTTGTTGGCCCGAAAGTTGCACGCAATTCGGTCGAAATTCGGCAATCAATGGCCCGGGCTGGGGTGGGCAATCACGGCCCGCCCGCGCAGGGCCATCAGCGGTGGGCGGTCGTCGATGCTCTTCGACCGGGGACAATTCATCAAAGTGGACAATTAGGGAAATTGCTTTTAAAGGATTCGAAGTGAGCGCGAGTTCCCCCAAGAGAAGGGTCTCCATCTTATCTCAGCTCACACGTGGGCACGATCGTGATTCGCAGGATTTCTCCGGGTTTCGTCCCACCTGGCCAAGGAGCAAGGAAGTAGATCGACGAACTGTGATGAGGACCATGACTCGAAGGTCGGTGGGGCGGGCCTCGACCTCGGGTCCGAAAACCGAAAACTACGCAGTTCCGGGGAATTGCGTTCTCCCGCAACCCGGTGAATCGTCGCCGTGGTTGGCCCACTTCGCGCGGGAGGGGCGGGGCCGCCTCCGCCCCCACCCTCGTCGTGTCTAATGATGGCCGCGGTGGAAAATGTGTGTCCTTCATGGTGTCCTGTCGCCGACCCGGCCACGGCGACGTATTGACGAATGTCCTTTGCACAAACGACGGCCGGGGTGGAGGGGGAGGGGAGGAGCCCGAAAACCGACCACCGGCGGCACGAAGCGAAGTCCGAAGCGGGGCACGCAGAATAACAAATGAGCGCCTTGACCGCCGCCCCTCGTCCCCCGTCCCCCGCCCGCTGTTCATGTTGTTGTCGATAGTTTTCGTTGTTGTCAATAGAGTCGTACTTCTTGTTGTTGTTGTCATTGTCGAACATGTTTTATTAAATAGTTTTGGCAATTTCCGAAGCACACACAATTTTGTGGTTTCCGACCGAACCGAAGCGAACCGCGCCGGGCCGGGAGTGGGCGGTGGGGGCGGACACAAGTGGCCCAGTTTCATGGGGGCGGAGGGGGCGGCTCTCTCGAAAGTTTCCCGGTCCTCGGTCACGGCACGGCGCGGTTACGTCGCGCACGTAATGCACGACGGAATGTCACCTCGCGGCCGACGATTAGGCGAGGCGTAACGCACGTCGAATCTCGAAAGTCCGCCGGGCCAGCGGTTAGTTAAAATTGTTTAATTGGCCCGGAAGCCCTAATTCCGAAGTCTCTCCCGCTTCCGGCCGCCTTCCCAGGACACGCTCCCCCCACCCCCGGGCCGAAGCGATCAACACGTCATTGGCTCGGATCCCGTTTATTTTTGGCCCTCGTCAGCACGCGAATGTCCGGGTGGCGGTTGTTAACAAGAGCAAACAGAGTTGCCAAATGATGACAATAATTGTCACTGTTACCACCGGTCTCCGAATCGGAGCCACCGGAGGCGCTGACGTCGTCCGCGCCGGGGCTAAAAATAAGGGGTTATAATTATCCGTCCGAACGCGGAGTCGGCCGAGAATAGACAAGTGTCGATTGGAGCGAGGAGGACGCGGCGTCTTGAAATATTAATCATTCCCGAGATTACACCCTGCGTCCTCGTGGCCCGGCCAACAACGACCTTCGTCCTTCCGTTCGATGGTCGATCACGAGCACGACGGTCGGAGATCAATCTTCATGCGAGAGGTTCGAACACTTCCCTGATTGATGGCTCTTGTCGATCCCTTACATAACAACTCCCGCTCTCTCAGTCCAGAACCGGGGAAGATCAGCAGCAGGAAGGAGGGAGAGGCGAGAGAGAAAGAACTCTTCTGTCAAAACAACTGAGTCAACAAGAAGTCGCCTAGTGGACGATTCCACTGGGAGACCTCTGGCGATTGCTTCCCTCGGACCCTGCGCTAGCATGACGTGGACCTGAACCTGGCCACTGAGCCGGGCTCGAAGTCATTCAACCTGACGCGGCCGGGCCCGGAGCGGCCCGAACGCATTCAGCGCTGGCCGAAGAGACGGCGAGAGCGCGAGAGTGGGAGAGAGCGGCCGAGATCTAAACAAACAAGCGCGAGTTGGCTGATTCGTGGAGCGTGAAGGGGTCGAGGGGACGCGGCCGGAGTCGCTCGAGCCTTGGCAACCGGTTGCCGCGCTCTGCAGTCGCTCCGCAACAGTCGCCGGCAGTGAAACGAACAGAAACAAACAGTCTTCGTCGTCGTCGTCGTTCTTTTGCTGTTGTTTTCATCACTCGCAGCGAGTTTGCTGAGCTGTCAAAGGTTGGCCCGAAGAAGAATAAGAGAACGTTCTAGCACAGAAGCATGGCCAGCAGAATCACGACCGGTCTCCTCGTCGCCGTCGCCGTCGCGGCCGCCCTCCTGGCGTCCCACGGCGTCGCCGCCAACTCCTGCGCCGGCTGCGTGGACCTGGACGAGCTGAACTTCGACCGGACCCTGGCGCGCTTCCCGTTCGCCCTGGTCAAGTTCGACATCGCCTTCCCGTACGGCGACAAGCACGAGGCCTTCGCCCAGTTCTCGCGGGCCGCCCACAAGGTCACCGACGAGCTGCTCGTGGCCACCGTCGGCATCAAGGACTACGGCGAGATGGAGAACAAGGCGCTGGGCGAGCGCTTCGGCCTCCACGACAAGAACCTGCCCGGCGTCTTCCTCTTCAAGGGCGGCGCCGCCGACGCCGTCCCGCTGCCCGCCCACCTGGACGTCACGCTGCCCAACCTGCAGAAGTTCGTCACCGACAACACGCCGCTCTACATCGGGCTCGACGGCTGCCTCAAGCAGCTGAACCCGCTGGCCAAGGGCTTCGCCAACCTCGCGGACGCCGCCCAGCTGGAGGCGATCGAGCGGGCCGAGGCCGCGGCCGCCGCCTTGGCCAAGGAGGCGGAGCAGGCGAACGCCAAGATCTACCTGGCGTTCATGCGGAAGGTCCGCGAGAAGGGCTACGGCTTCGTCGAGGAGGAGACGAAGCGCCTGCAGCGGCTGAAGGGCGGCCAGGTGAGCGACGCCAAGAAGGCAGAGCTGCAGCGGCGGCTCAACGTCCTCGACACGTTCCGCGTGGCCCGGCTGACCAAGGAGGAGCTCTAGACCGAGATGACCGAAATTGGGAGCCCCTCTTGCCCTCGTTTTAAGTTATCTTAGGCTTAGTCGTGGTGGTTGTAGTCAGTCCATGAGCAATAAATGTTAGTTGTTACCCGAAACATTCCTCGTTTTCTCACTCTCGTTGTCCGTTGTTGTTGGGGTGCGGCTGCATTGTTTGTTTACCACTTGCTCGGGTCGTCATGGCGACGATTGCCGAAATCGCCAGCGTAAACAAATCTCACCGGGAGGGGAGTCCGGGGGGCGTCGTTGGCGCTGGACACGTCGTCGTGTCCGCCTCCGACCCTCGGCCTCGCTCCCATTGTCTCTGCGGCTGTGTAATTACTTTTAAACGCTGTTCATCCCGATCGCAGATAGCGAGAACATCACTCCAGTGCTCGGGTTTCCGCTCTGGTTGTCCGATTGCTTTCCGATTCGACCGATCGATAGTAGGAAAATATATATATATATTTATATATATATATATAAATAATGGCCTTTAGCGCGAGTTTTAGTGGAATTGAATAGAGTTCTCATCTCGGCCTGCGAAATCACAGGGTGAAACACATTCCGATTTTGACGTCCGGGACAGCTGACTGCGAACCCACCCCCGAAGTACGCAACGAACTGAGGTCGGCTGAATTAAATCCTCACAGCACAGGGTGTAAAATCCAATTGGAATGAAGACCGGCGCCTGAAAGTAGGCAATTGTTTTCTACTTCGGGTCGATCGGAAGGAATTTTAAATTCAAAAATCGCGCCCTGTACCACAGGGTGTTCCACATGCAAGATCAATTTAATTTAGTCGTGAGATTTGGTATTTGTGAAAAGACATCATCCACGATCGACATCGAATTGTGATCGATCAATCAGAGAAATGGGAACTTGAAAGGTGTCGCCTCCTCCTTGAGTGACATCTTGGGCGATCGCCCAGTGGCCGAGAGACCGCGATAGCGATCTGCAATAAATAACGATCGCATGCAACCTGCTCGCTGCGATCCCCATTTGGCAGGTGAATTTCGGGAACGTTTTACGGCGGCCGATGCAATTCAGACGCAATTCACTTGTGGCAGGTGCGGCCCGGGTCAGGGGCGGCTGACCAAAGACGAGGGCCGAGGGACGGCGAAAGGTGCAGCCGACAAGTGCGATTGCGGGGAGAAAGCCAGAGGTGGAACTGGACTGCGAGTGGACCCAGGGTCAGGACTCGAACGGGGTCCGAAAGCGTTTCGACGGCATTTTTAATGCGCGTGAGAACAAATTGCATTCGCCACAGCGAGTGATAGGGAGGGGAAGGGGGAGAAAAACCACGCCAAAGACAAAGCCAAAGTGTCACAAAGTCACCAGCTCCAGGACACAAGGGATCAAGACAGATTCGATCCCTTTGGCTGCTCGGACTCGCCTTGTGAGCCGGGCGAAGGACACAAAGGACGATCTGGTGATTCGCTATCAATCGCCCGAAATCAGGACCCGAAAACATTCCCACACTCGCCGCGCCGCGCCGCGCCTCACCTTGACTCCGAGACCCACGCAACGCGCTGCCCCGACCCCGACCCCGACCCCGACCCCGCTCCTTCCGCCGCTACGGGTTCCCGGCGCACATTCGCAGCCTCCAGCGAATAAAACCGGCCTTTGTCTGGGTCTGATATCAAAATCAAAGTCATGTGCGTCGATTTCCCGACGCTCCTTTGTGTCGAAAACTCCTCGGCTGCGTTTTGGCCAAGAGCACAAGGGCCGGGGAGCGAGGGAGAGGGCGCGATTTCTAGGTAGATGCGACCTGCTTCACGCGGAGACCGGGGAAGCGGCGACGATGACGCGGCCGAAGACGATTGCGCGATTAAAACGCGTCCGTTGGCCGATCTTCGAATTCGGGTTTGATGAGGATTCCTGGGAAAGCGAGGCAGGGCACAGGGTGGAGCAGCTAAAGAGAAAGTGAATACTGTGTTTTGGAGAAAGGATTCTTCTCTGACGTGATTGTTTCTTGCAAAACCTTTCAACCACTCACTGCTCACATTCATTTTAGCTGCGCAGCCCTGTGTTTCGTCCATCCGCGTGCTCCGATGCGAATAATTGCGTCGCAGCGATCAACCACCTGAACAACAACAGCAACAACAACAACATATAAAGCCAAACCCAATGCCATTAACTGCAACAAAAGCAACAACAACAACAAAGGAGACATTGTAACAGGTGATCGATATCAATTGCACTAGAGGAAAAGTCAGCAGCAGCAGCACCAACAACAACAACCAACGAAAAACAACAACAGCAAAGAAAAACAATACATTTTCCCAGACAATGACGATGGAAGAACGAGAGAAAATGAGAGAATCCGAAGGGACGACGACGACGAATCGAGGATATAAAATTTATTCGCAGTGATCCTTTGTCTGGTCCTTAGATAAGAACAACAACAACAATGACGATGATGACGACGACCCGAGATGACGACGGCACAAACGGCAAGTGCGAGCCACGCATGCGCAGGGAACGAAACGATCCGCAACAACAACAATAGCAACAACAACAACCTGCTGTGCATTTTGCAGGCGGACTTCTTTTTTTCGGGTACCTGCGATGGCGACGCGGCCGGGACGACGTCCGACGCATGTTGATTGCGGGACGAGATGTCGGGAAGGGACGGAAAGACGTTACGAAAAATCACAACAACAACAACAACAATAACGAGAACAACAATAAAAATAGGGACAGAGACAAACGATGGGAAAACGATTGGAAAATCGAAGGCGCAAAAACGTGGCCAAAATGAGATTCTGTTTTCAATTCGCTTTTCGACTGTTGTTATTGCCATTGTTGCTGTATTGTTGCCCTTCTTGATTGTTGGTGTTGTTGTTGTTGGGTCAAATTAGGGGCTCCTGGCCGCAGCATCCTGTCGGAGCCGCCCGTCATCGGGGACGGGACGCGATTTGTTTGCGTTTTCCCAACTTTCGATGACTTTGCGTTCTCCCGAGGCCTCCCTCCATCTCCCTCTCACAGTTTCGTGTGTTTTTTTATTCCCTGCACTTTGTGTGTTTTTCTAATCTGTTTGACTTTTGTCGCCGTCTCTTTCGCTCTCGCTCGTTCTTCGTTCTTCGCTCGGCCTCGCCGTTCTCTGGTGGTTTCTTATCAACTTGTTTTTCTGCGTTTCCTGCTCCCTCGGCGTAAATTGCGTGCGAATGAATAATTGTCCATTGTTGATGTTGTTGTCCGAGGGTCCAACCGACAGTTGTTGCATTCGATTTGATTCGGTACAGTCGCCGCAAAACGCAGTCTCGCGCGGAGGTGTTTGCGAAGTCCTCTGGGATTTCGAGAGATCGCCTTGAATTTATCCACGAATCTCAACAATCGCAGCATAGAAAAACAACAACCGATCGTGTTGCAGATCGTGTGGCTCCGATTTCCGGCGCCCTTCCCCTTGAAAACCGCCGTCGCCCCCTCCCACACGCCCCATCGCACCTCTCCGATGCGTGCCGACCCCCAATCAATCAGCAGCATCGCCTTCAGACGCCAGCAACGAGAGCGGCACCAACCATGACACCAACATCACCATCAATATCAACAATAACAAAAGTTGCGTGGAGAAAATGCATCGCGGCAACGGAGCCGAGAGAAGATTATGAGGAAAGAGGAGCAGATTACGAGAGGGGAGAGAGGGAGGGAGAGAGGGCCAGTGTCGAAAAACGAACGACGAGACGTTATCAAAAGTCGTGCAACGCGTTCGGCTCGCGTCCGTCGATCGCCCGGTCGCGCGATCATCAAAAGCTTATCACGAGCGGCGGCCGAAGCTCCGACGCCCGCCTCGGCCTCGGCCACGGCCCCGACAACGATCCGAGCGAGCCATCAAAAGCCGATCGCGAAGTGCAGCGAGCGACGATCGCGATGGACCCAAAGGGGGGGACGAGGGGAGGGGTTGGGGTAACGGCGTTCGGCGGCCACGTTGGGCCTTCGCGTTTTTTCGTTGTCGTTGCTGTTGCTGTTGTTGTAATTTGTTTATGACACGCACAAATATCATAACAGCAACAACGACAATAACAACAACTGCAACAACAAACAATGCCAACAACACTTCAATAAATATTTTTTGTACAAAAACATGATGATGTTGATTTTTATTCCTCTGCTTGCATATGTCTAAGTGGAAGTGTGTGCGTAGATGTTTTATTAGTGTATATCTTGGTGTTGTTGTTGTCTTCTGTGTTGCTTCGTTGTAGTAGTTGTTGTTGTTGTTGCAGTTGGGGGCCCCATTAAAGTAGGTTACACGCGCCATGACGCCAACATTTGGCGACTTCCATTTTGGCAGAGCTTTCGAGGAGTTCGAAAACGTTTTCGAAGATCTCTCTGTCTCTCTCTCTCTCGGTCTCTGTCCCCCGTCTGTGCTTCCCGTTATCGCCATTTGGTAAAGAAATGCATCGCTTTGCAATGGGCGTCGTCTGAGATCGAGTCAGAGCAAAAGAGGGAGAGAGAGAAAATTCGTTTTCGAAATTCGAACTCGTGCCTCGAAAATTTAGCGAACTTCGAATCGACGAATTTCGTTCGGGTTTCGACACCGACGACATCGAGTGACATCGACATCGGAAGCCCCCAACTGTCTAAACATTGGCGACGTTAACAACAACAACGAAACAATAACAACAACAAGGCCGACAGCAGCGCCACAAGTGGCAAAAATAATTTGTTTTGTTTGTCTTGTTGTTGTTGTTGTTGTTGTTGTTGTTGTTATTGCTGTCGTTGTTGTTGTTGGTGTTGTTATTGCTGTCGTTGTTGTTGCTCTTGTGGTGTTGGTGGAAGTAGTTTTTGTTGTCTCAAGGATTTTGTAATATTTTGTAAAATTTTCGATATCGATCTTGCAAATGGTTGCCGAAGTTTGTAAACAAATTGTTGTTGTTCTCTCCTACATAGTTGTTGTATTTATCTTGAGTTTTTGCTGCCGATACTGTTGTTGTTGCTGTTATGTTGTTATTGTGCGCCGAATGTGGGTCACAGTGGAAGCAACGGGGGCCGCCTGGGCTGGGGTCGACGCTGGGGAGGCGGAGGCAGCTCTCGATGGAAAAGTTCTCGACTCTGCTGTGCCTCCGGACACGTCCGCTTCGGCGGGTGGAGAGAATCCATCGATGACTTCCTCCCTCTTCCTCTCCCGGATCGATCCGATCTCCTGGGCCCGCTGCCTCAGCCCCTTCCCACGCCCTGCCTCCCTCCCTCCCTTCGCAAATCCCATTAGGGACCGAATGTTGTCGATGTTTAATCGAAATTAACGCCAATTACTCATTCGGCAATCGGACAATTCACCACTTTCTCCATTGGTCCATTGGTGATCGTCGTCGATCGTCGATCGGCCGGCACCCCGCCCCCTCCCGGGGCGAACCCATTTCCATTAGCGACCCGCGTCTTCCTGCCCTCAATTGACTAATCAAACCCGGAGTCAACGACCGCCGACGGCTCCGCGTTGCAAATGCGATTCCATCCGAGGAGCGCACACGACCGAGCTCGGATCCGGACTCGGCCTCGGACCCGCATCCACGGCAATCAGTGGGGAAAATTCGTAACTTCTCAGACAATTAACGATCACAAATTTCCGCCAATAACTCTGGCGGCAATCGCGAGGGCCGGGGGGAGGGCGGCGACGACGGAGGGCCGATGAAGTCACCTCCAGCGAGGGGTCAAGGGTTGCCCAGGGACCTCCGACCCCGCGATCCTTCCTCGTCTCCTGCCTCAAATATTTGCTCCTTCCGAGACTCCTTCGAGGAAACACGAGGATGCTGGTTCAAGTGGTTGGAGGTCGTCATCTGATCCGATATGAATCAACATTGGTTTCTGCTGGGGACGGAGAAGAAGAATACGAGGTAAACAACTCTCTCACTCTCTCGCTATGGGAGAGTTCGATGCGATCGATCTTTTTATGAGGGTCCATAAATATTCATTGATCTGCGAATCCTTTCACGAAGAAGGATTCTCCTGCAAGGTTTTCCTGAGGCTTTCGGGGCTTCATTTCCATTCTCTCCGTTTCTGTGATTCAACCAGAGCTCGTTCCGAGAAAGCGATCCCGGGCCTCGGAAAGCGACCCCCGCCCACCCACTTGGAATGCAAAACCTTGTCGTCATCTGTCAACGTCAGCCCCGGAGAAAGGGACCCGAGGGCCCTCGAGAGCCCCGATCGTGACCGCAGCAAAGCCCCAGCCACGAATCGGGCCGAAACTGGTCCCAGCGCCAATGGACGGCGGCTGCTGGCAAAAGTCCGAAAATGGCCGCAACTGCGACAGACCGGGGCTCGAATGGCCGCCGATCGGGGTCGGGAGGGGCTTCGGATCGACTCCGAATGGAGACTCCGGCTCCACGAAGTCATTGACTTCTCTAGCAGCGCCGCGAGGCTACCGAAAGTCGGGGACGGGGTCGGGGTTCGAATAACTCGAAGTCGATGGAGCGAAAAACGCACAAAACCACGACCGAGTAGCGCTCGGCCATCGCAATCGGACTCGGGCTGGGGCTCGGGTCGGGTCGGATTTGGGTCCGGTCCAGCGCTCGGCCGGGCTTCCAATTAAGATGCAGCGACCGAAGGCAACAACAACAACACCATTTAATGGAACGCAACAAAATTACAACCGGGTTCGATCTGGGGACGGGCGACGACGAAGGGGGGCGAAGACGAAAATGAGCCGCGAAGTCGAATGCGGTTGGCGAGCTAATGGAGGAAAGCGGCGGAGGCTGCGACGGCGACAGCGACTGAGGCAGAGGCAGAGAAGCGGCCGAGGCGAAAGAATGCCAAAACCGAGAGTCGTGGCAAGCGCTGTCGCTCGGCTATCTGTCCGTCCGTCTGTCCACCTGGCCGGCTACCTGCGCGATGCTGCCCGGTTGCAACTTGTTGCTACTTTCTCGATCCGCAGTCGCAGACGAAGCCACGGCCCAGTTAAGCGATCGATCGCAGCCCGAGTGAATTGCGGACCCTTTTGTGGACCCTTTTCTTCTTCTTCTTCGCCTTCGTCTCCTCCTCCGCCGTGTTGTTTCTCCTCGTCTGCCCCTCTTGGCTGATATAAAAAATGATTTCTCTATTGTTGCTTCCCCTCCCCTCGTTCGTTCGTTCTTTCTTTTCCCCGGGCTCTTAGCGGATTTTCGTCTTTTGTTGTTTTTTCATCGTCGTCGTCGCCATTGTGGATGCCGATGTTGCTGCTGCTGTTGCTGTTGCTGTTGTTGTTGTTGTCGTTGCATTGACTTCTCTTGTGGACTTTTATCCTCTCCTCCTTCTCGCTCCTGTCTGTCCGTCGCTGGCCGGCCATTGTTCGAGCGTGTTTTGGTTCATTCGATTTTAATTTGTAGGCGAATTCGATTACCGAGAACCCGATCGACAGAGGGTCCAGTGGCGGCAGCGGGATCTGGGAGCGGGGGAAGCAGGGGTCCCTCCAAAAGATCGACTGAAGGGGTTGGAATCAGAGATCGCCGAAGGTCTTTTGTACTCTAGGACCCTCAGAAGTTGCTCCTGGTTTCATCCAGGGATCTCGTTCTCTACGTCATTTGGAAGACTTCTTCCAGTGAATCCTTTTCTACCTCCCTTACAGGTGGACCTTCCCAAACTCTTCTCATACTTTGTCCACTCTGAACCCGACACTGGCCGAGGCCCTGCAGCGATCCCGATCCAGCCAGACAGAGACGCGAGTGCGAAGAGCACGGCGCGGCGAGGGGCGGGGGGAGTTAAAAGGCGACAAGTCGACCAAAGGGCCTTTTCTCATTTCGTAACTTTGTCAACGGCGACTCGAAAATGGAGATCGACATCGAGATGATGGCGAATGAGAAGAAGAAGGAGAGAAGAAGGCGAAGACGAAGACGAAGAACAAGGAGGAAGGAAACCTGTTCGGGCGACATAAATTATGCGCTCGCAGGTATGTTTCGTTGACCCTTTGGCCCAGGGTCAGCAGCCGGATTCTTATTGGACGTCTGCGGCCGGCCTCGCAACAATTCCTCCGGTTCCGCCGGGTTTACGACGCCCGAGCGACGACTCCGATCACTTTTTATGCCTCCTCCGTCCGTCCGTCCGTCCGTCCGTCGCTCAGTGCGAGTCGGGAGATTAGAGCAGATTATGTCGTCCAGTCCAGGCCAGGTCTGTGTGAAGTGCCGGGCCCGGCCGCCGCTTAATGGGCTGCAGCATCTCGGGTTTCTCGGGCCCCGGGGGCGGGGGAGTCGAGCAGAATCGGGTCGGTTCCCGATTAGTTACACTCGGCGCAATTAGACTCGAGATGTCCTCCGCGATAGCCGGTAATTTATTGGGCTCCTCGGGAGTCGTGCTAATCTGCGTCTGCGTCTGGCTCTCGGCGACCTCTGAATGAAGAAGTCGGCCCTCGGTCGGCGACGCCCCCGCCCCCTCCATCGCAGCCTCCTCCATTCAGCGAGAGGAACTTTCTTCCCGAACCCTTCTGCTCTTCGGGTTCCCGATTGACTCGCCCTTTATTTGCGCATCCTCGGGAAATTCGAATGCTGCGCAATTTCCCGGATCGTGGGAAGTCCCGGCGCTCCTTTCCTTCCCTCGATCCCCACACCTGACTTCCCTCAGACGAAGAGAATTGATCCGAATGCAATTCATCAGAAGGCAAACATTTGCGCACATCATTCAAAAATATGCCATTTCCCTTTCTCCACCTCTCATTCACCCTCTCTTTCACTTTGCTCCCTTCGTTCCATCATCCATCCATTAACCGCATCCTTCGCGTCCTCGCTCCCACCTTCGTCAGCGACCACAAAGGGTTAAGCAAATGGAGCGCAAATCCACGCAAGAATTAGCCCGGCAACGAAACCACATCGTGAACCCGGCACCACCAACAACAACAACAACCGTCCGCATCCCTCGGCATTCGCAGCGATTCCCACGCGGGAAGGGGCGCAGGAGAGAGAGAGCGAGACAAAAGACGACCTGTGGAGTCGCGAACGAAGGACGAAGGAACGGGGGCAGGAGTGGAAGGTGAAAGGATTCAGGTGCGCATTAACATACATGCATCCAAACAACAACAGAGGCCACGCTGATCATGATCACGATCAGCGAAGGGTTCGGAAGGGAAAACGCAATCAGAGTGCGTGAAACACGATTGCATTGTGTGGAGAGAGAAAACCTGCGGAGCCAACGAAGGGTTCTGCGCGTTGGGTCTCGGAGGCGGCGGAGGATCGTCGATCGAAGACGGTGGAAAATCGTAGTTGGAAGGAGAAACTTGGACGAAAAAAGTCAAGGGAGAAAAGAAAACCATTGAAGGTTGATCACGGATCCATGACTTCTAGGAAGAGTCCATGAGTGGAGTTGGAGAAACCTTGATGGAGTAAACTCTGACTTCTGTACTCTGTAAACTGTTCCTTGGCATTGAAACTTATTCTGCCCGCTCGACCAATCTTCATCCTCCCATCTCTCCCTGCCGAAAGCCCTCATTTCTCATCGTCGGAGGAGGAGGAAAAGCGAACTTTGATGGAAATGGAAGACTTATTAATTTTCACACGAGACCGAGGCCCACATGAGCGTCAGCTGGCGGCGCGAGGGGCGCCAAAGTGTGTGAATTTTCGCCACTTTCCGAGTCGAGGCCGGGACCGGGTCCGGGGCGACGATCGCGTGCGCGAGGATGCGTTTTCTGCGGGTCGCCGGGTCGTCCGTTTTTTACGGGCGGGGCGGAGCAGGATAGGACGTGGTGAGGCCTTATCGCGATCGTGGCGAGTCGTGTCTCATCGGACGGGTTTCGCGTCTGGTGGGAACGCGGCGGAAAAGTCGGGAAACTCCTAACGAGGTGGCGCCCCGCAGAAAGCGACAACAACTCAAGCGATAGCGATCTAGCGATTGGCGTAATGAGGCGAGGGAAGGGGTGGAGAGGCGAGGGGAAAGGGTTCCGGCCGCGACAGCTGTGTCGAATGGCAACACTGGCCACGTTGCACAGCGATCGACGGGTGACCAAAATATAAAAGGAATTTTCACGCATTTCTCGCGTTTTCCCAACATCCACCGAGCCCTTGAGAGGGGCCTGGGGCGATGGAGGGGATGGTGTGGAACCCATTAAGGAAATCTCGAAATTTATGCGTCGCGCTCGATTCTCGCTCTCTCAGGACCCCTGCACGTCACCCCAACAACAACAAGGACTTCTTCGCGTGGGAAGCCGAGCAATTGCAGCGACATCTTGAAGACATTTCGAGACGTTGGGCAGGGGGGGGAACGAGAGAGACAGGGGGAGCAGGGCGCGTTACGCATGCGCAAACGGGGCCAGAAGTCAGTCGTTGTCGCTGTTTAAGGAAATGCAACGAGAGCAGGCGGGGTGGAGGAAGACAAAGTTGAAGAGCGAGAGGGCGAGAAAGAGGGAGAGAGGGAGAGAGCGAGGAAAATCAACCCCTAATGAGACGGGCAACAGTTGTCGCTGTCACTATCGTTGGTGTTTGTTGTTGCTGTTGCTGTTTGTTGTTGTTGTGGATGGCTTAAAAATAGCAGCAGTTGTAACACGACACGAGACCCGGGGCCGGGACGCGAAATGCAAACCACACGGGCAGCGAATCGAGTTCCGAAAACGAACTCGAAATCGGAGTGAATTTCGAAATTCGTGGAATATTCAATTCATGAGCCGACACCCTTCCCTCCTCCTCCCCCGACGCCAGCGACGCCATAAATTAATTAATAAAAAAGACAAAACCCAAGGAAACGCCTCGAATGGCGAAAAATTCGGACGAATTTCGAAAACGCCGTTGTCGTCGTCGAAAGCGTTTCGAAAGCAGCGAAGCCAATGCGAGCGGGTATGCAAAACATCCGAGGGAGGGCAGGGAGAGAGAGAGAAGGAGGAACGAGAGAGTTTTGGCAGCTGCGGCAGCAACAACGAACGAGCTGTGGACCCCAGACCGGTCGGCCCTCGGCCCCCACAGCTCGACGTGCTGCAGTCGCCAGCTGGCAATGGCGGCCGCCCCCCTCCACCGCGCCCCTCCCCCCTCGCCACACGTCCCTCGCCATCTGCCGGGCGCTCCAATTGACGAAAGAGCGAAAAATGAAAAAATTAAAAAGTAATAAAATATGGAATAAAACACATAAATGGGGAAAACGCGAGGCGGAAACAAGTTTTTCCCAATGAAACTCGTAACGCTCGTCGTCGTCGTTTAATTAAAATTTGGGCGCGCGACGGGCGACAAAACCGCCCGCGGCCCCGCCCCCCTCCGCCCAGGGCCAGCGGCGGATCGTGGAAAACACATTTCGCCACATGAGAGCGAGTGCGGGAGCGGGACGGACGATCGACGGCGGCGACGGACCACTTTTATAATTCACACTTATCGCGGCCACAACAACGACAACAACAGCAATAATAATGGCCACATCAAATGCAGCCAAAGCAGCAGCAACAGCTCCAACAACAACAACAAACAAACAAACAGTCGAACGCACAAACGCACGACTGCGAACGAACCAGCGACGAACGACGAGAAACAGCAACAAAAACAAGCAGCCGAACGTGCGAGCGAACGGAGAATCGAATAAAAAATTCAAAATTTCGAAAAGCGAAAAAACAACCAAAAAGTTCATTGACTCGCGGTCGCCGCACACACCACTGCACTGTGTGTGTGTGTGTGTGTGTGTGTGTGTGTGTGTGTGTGAGTGCGTGTGTGTAAAGTTGCAATAACAAAAATGGCGGAGCTCCACTTCGAAGTTCAGAAACGGCGAGACAGAGAGAGAGCGAGCGACGCCGATCTGCGTTTCGAACATGCACGATCCTCGCTCTCCCTCTCGCTCGCTCTCAGTCTGGAGCTCGTTCGCCGCGTGGCGCCTGCCGTTGGAGGCCGCGGCGTCGTCGCGTTGGGGAAACTGCAGTCGCGGCGTATAACAGTTGAGTGTATAACAGTTGTTGTTGCTGCTGCCGCCATGAAGGGGCCATGTTGTGCGCGTCGTTCGCTCTCTCGCTCCCTCCGCCGACTTCGCCACTCTCTCTCGCTCTCTCGAAAGTTCGAAACAAGTTTTCGGAGCGTGTTTTTTCGACATGCGTTTTTTGGACAATTTCCAAAATTTCTTAAATTTCGCAGTTTTGTCGAATTCATCGAAATCGTGAAGTTTTCACATTTTTGAAAATATGTTCATTTGAATTCGGGAATTGGGTTTTTTCACCAAATTTTGGCCGGAGTTTTCACAACCTCTGAAGCGCATCCGAGGTCCCTTCGGCGCTCGCCCCTCGCTGCTCGTGAAGCAAAACGAACGCATTTCGGCGTAAAATAGAATAAAAAACCCGGACTGCGTAATTTTGTGCGTTTTCGTCGCTCGTCCCCCGCCCGCCGACGCCCAGCCCTCGGCCCGCGAACGCATTCGTATGCGAACTTCCGGTTTCCATGTGAAATTCCGGTCGTTCTCTTTTCATTTCTTCTTGTTCTTGTTCTACTCATTGTTTTTGTTGTTATTATTGTTCGCGTTGTCGTTTCACTAGGGACTGAATTTTCATCATCAACATTGTTGTGTTTTTGTCGTCGTTGTTGTTGCTGTTCTAATTTCTACAGCGCCGCGATTATTATTTTGCAGTTCACATTGTTGTTGTTCTTTCGGTCAGTGGAATAGTCAGTATTTGGTGTTTTTGTTGTCAGTGTAATTGTTGTTGTTGTTGTTGTTGTCATTGTCGTTGCACTCGAGCGATGTCGTCGCCATCGTCGTCGTCGTCGTCGTCATCGTTGTCGACATTCCGCACGATTGCAGTTCGAGTCGTGCGTGCCTGGCGTTGCCACGGTTTTCGCTTCCCCTCCCTCTCTCTCTCCCTCTGGTTCCCCTCCACACCACCGAGGCTCGTTGTTGTTGTGCCCTTGTGGTGCATAATTTTAGCTACTCCTCCCCGCTTCCCCCGGGAAGTCGGGCACATACTTCCTGTTGTTAAAACACATTTGTATTTTGGATGTTTTCCGAAAAATGCATCGATGTCGACAGGGGGAAGGGAGGAGTATTACTAGATAATTAAAATACTTTTAATTAGCTTCATAACTTTCAATTACAATCGTTATTACTCTTCACAGTCGACCCATTGTCCTTCAGAGGCTTCAAACACTCTCTCAATATGACTCAGACCCACTTCCAGAGGTCTTTAAATAAAAAATTCACGGAAACAAATGACGCTAGCATTTTTCCGAGAGGTCGCCATTTTCCATGGGCTTCGTGTTCCGCGAATCTGACGCATTTTTCCACCACAACTCGACCTCTCCTGATCGCCCTCCTCGCCTCATCCTCATTCGCAGTCGCCCTCAATCAAATGTGAAAAATCTAAACGAGTTTTCGCTCATTTGCATACGGAGCAGCAACAACAAAAACAACCACAGACCCTGGATTTCGCAACCCGTGGCCAGGACCGGGATCAGGACCAGGGCCGAGTCCTTCGAAGGCTTCTCTTCGGTCCTTTGTTCTGTGATTAAAGCGGTCCGCAGATCGAAACGAGTCCGGGAGGGGGGCGAGGAAAACTCAACACCACAAACAACAACAACTGAGAGTGAGGTGTGTCGTGGCCCGGCCAAGTGTGCGAGGGAGAGGGCGATACGCATGTGGTGTGAGCAACCACCACCGCCTTCTCCTTCTCCTTCTCCCTCCCACTCCCATCCCCACCCCATCCCACTCCTGCCCATCTCAGACTCGCTCCGGCCACGTTTATTTTTGCCAAACGAATTTTCGCCAACCCTCTTCATCTCGACGTCGCCATTACCGACCTCCACCCCCCCTCCACCCCGGACCCCTCCCACTTCGCTCGCCCTCCCTCGGCTGGGATGGCGTAGATTTTTATTGGATGCAAAACGCGTCGACACAGAAACGAACTTAGAGCCCAAGAGGACGAGGACGACGTTGTTGTAGTTATTATTATATCTATTCGTGTTGTTGATATTTTATGTTGTTTTTGTACTCCACAGGATGGCGCTTCGCATGCATTCAGGATGTTGGCAAATGTCATGGGTCGGATATGGAGATGGATTAGGCTGGAGTGGGAGAGGGAGGGCGAGAAAGCGAGGGCGAGAGAAAGAAGGGGGCGGGTGAACTTGTTTTGTCAACTGGGAAATCAACGTGTGTCGGAGGAGGGGGAGGCGGAGGGAGTGGGGGGCGTATCGAGTACCTGAGCCCATTTCTGGATCGCATAACACGGCTTCGTTTCCTCTTGTTTCACTCGCTGTTGGTGCTGTATTTGTTGTATCGAACGAAATTGATTTCACACCCAAGCGATTTTCGAACATTCTCCATCCACATCCGCAAGTGGGACACGAAATGTGTGGCGGGTGAGGAAAGTAACGAATGATCAGACCTGATACCCATTCAAAATATTATCCTCACATTAAAAATAAAACTGTTTGACAATAAGTTATTTTTTAATTAAGTAAATTTATATAGTATTAAAACTTAACTTGAAATAAAACAAAATAAATTCATTTTTTTATTATTTCAAAAAATGTTATTCAAATTGATTTTTTAGATTATTTTTGAAAAATAAATATTTTGAAAATATTTTATTTTAATTATGTAATTTTAAAAATTTTCAAATATGTATGGAAATCTAAATAAAAATAAACGTTAAGTTAATTTTTTTAAATTTAGTTCATATTTAGTTTTGAAGTAGATATTAAAATGTGACTTTTATAAAAAAAATAAAATTATATTATTTTATTACATTATTTATAGATAATTTATTATTTATTATTGGATTATTTTTCAAAAAAAGAAAATGTAAAAAAATATTTTGCTATGCAATTCTATTTTTATAGAGTATTTTAAAAAATATTCAAATATATATGGAAATCTAAATAAAACTGCGCTTAATTAATTTTTAAAATTTTTTGAATCGCTTTTTGAAGTAGATATTAAAAATATGAAATTTGTAAAAAATTATATTATTTTGAGAATTTTGTTTCCATATTGTTTTTTTGAGAAAAATAATTTTCCTAAGAAATCACAAATCGTTCATTTAGTAAAAGGTGTTCGAATTAATTGTGAACCGGTTACTCAATCGCCCGAATCCCACTGGAATCCGTTGCCGAAGCTGCGTCCGGAGGGTGGTTTTCATCCGCATCCGTCCTTCCCCTCCTCCTCTGCTATTTATATTTTTATATCGAAATTTGGCATCGTTTTGCATACGCACACTAACACTAACACACACACTCACACGCACGCACTCACACACTTGAGCGCACGGCTGTCTGCCCGGCGTCTGACGAGGAAAACACGTTCAAAGCGAATCCGACGCGACCCGAATCCAACCCCCTCCCTTCCGGCGCCTGATTTGCACCGTGACAAACAGGGAGCGTCGCCCGCCTCCCCCCGGGCCTCGTCCCTGTGGTTGTCGCTGAGTGTTTTCGCTTTCACTTCGCCCGACGCCTTCGGACGAAAACATCGCATCCCGTCGTTTAGGGGTGCGTTTGCCACCCTCCGAGGACGAGGCGAAAACGCTCGCAGCATTGGGAAAAAATTTGCATCGCGGCGCGTTTCGCACGCGAATCGCGGCCAGGGAGGCTGCGACCAGGGATCAGGGACCAGGGACGCGGAGGCCACGGCAACCAACCCCCGGCTCGAGTCCTGCCGCCGTCGGCCGAGGGATGGCGCAGGCGGCGGCGTCGTTGTCGGCCTCGTCGCCGTCCTCTCGGCGCAGGATTCGCCGAGGCGCGGGGATTTCGCAAGTCGGCTGACGATTTGGCGAATCGCCGGCGGACGAGTGCGATTTCGCAAGGACCTCGGCACGAACTCACACATGGACGGGCGTCTGGCATGCGTGCGTGTGGGAAAGGGAGGAGTCTGCGTGGCCGTGGTGGAGGGCGAGCGTTCGATTGCGATTGGATCGGGTCGAAGCGAGTCGAATTCGCGAACCAAGGATGGGGTGGAATTCGCGAGGACGCGAGGAAAATGGCGAATCGAGGATGAAACCTCGACTTGGCCACGGCGAGAGAGGTCTGACCATCGCCCCCCCTCCCCACGAAGCGCGCTCAGTGGCCGACCACGAATTGCTTCAATAAATCACGATCTCTCGGAGTTCGGGGTTCGGGTTCCCTCAGACCCTCGGCCACTCGAGCATCTGGATCCGCATTTGCATTTCCCCAATTAGTGGCCGCTGTTTGAGGCTCGATTAACTCCCGTCGCTCTCGAGCGTTAAAACGGCTCTTGCTCTCTTCCTCCTCTTCCTCTTCTTCATCTGACCATTATTGCCGTTCTAGTTTTTGTTTTTGGGGAAGAGTCCAAAGTTTCTGATCTGGGGGAAGATAGTTCCGAAAGCAGAGAAGATTCGCTAAGAGAGCGGAAAAAGACCGAGGGGCCGGAAGTCGTTGTGAAGTCCAGAAGATACCCAGATACTTGACGGAGTCATAGATATGCAAATACTTGTTCACTGTATCCGCTGGACACGGTCACTTGTGGGCACCTGGCAACGGCTTGAGATGGGGCTTTATATTTATCTCGTTACGTTATTCATGATGAACTCGGGAAAACCATATTCAGTTGGCAGCCAGACACTTGTTTAGATACGCGGATAAACTCGGCCCAATTCGGATGCCGGAACTTGAATTCGAATCGCCGACTTCTCGGATTCGGAGATGTCCGTGAACTGAGTTGCATCGATTCGCGAGAGTTCGATAGGAACCATCGAGAGTCGGGAACTCCCCCTCCCCTCGGTCCCCGTCGAATGCTCACTTCGTCAGCGGCTTTCGCCAATAACAACAGCAACAACAACAACTCGAATCGTAATCCAGAATCTCCATAAGAACGAAATCTTCTCGAGCTCCGAGATGCGAACGACCAACCTATCCATTCATCGGATCACGTAGGCCTCGAGGATCGCGATCGCGGCGGAAAATCTCAAGCGACGAAAACGCACGAGGAAAATGGGAAATCTAATGAAAATTATGCAAATGTGGAAATGATGGAATTTCACCAACCGCCGGAGATGGAGAGAAAAAAAATCGTACCTCTGCGAAAGGGAAGAAGTTCTCACGATCGGCGAAATACCTGACGCCGAGACGCATGCAAATCGGGCCGGGCAGGGCCGGGCCGGGCCGAGACACACAGATACAGGAAGTCGCATCCGAGCGATGCATTTCCGCACCGAATTTGCATAATTTCCGGGCCGCTCCCCCCACCCCTGGCCGACGATGCGCCGAAAGGGTTCGTCGGCGAATCTCCGGCGTTTCCCTCATTTGCATAAGGAAAGCGAAAGCGAAGACGAGGACGAGGACGAGTACGAGGGGAGGGGGAGGAGATGCTGGGCGCTCAAGGGTTAATTATTCGGCACAGCGGCCAGCTGAGTGTCCCCGAGGGGTGCTCGCCGCAGGTCACCTCGGGTTCCCTGCGAATTCCGACGAAGACGCCGACGGGAGGAGGGGCGAAGACAAAGACAAGGAGCAGGAGCAGGATAAGAAGACGGAGGTCGTCCTCATTTGCATGCGATTTGCATAAGATTCACCGAGGATCGCCGCCGATCGCGATCGCTCCGATGACAAATGCAAATTATGCAAATTTTCCGCAAACCCCGGGCGAATTTTCGGGCCGCGAAATTTTCTCACGCCGGGGCCCCGGCGGAGGGCCGGAGGGGCGGCGGCTGCCGGGCGGCCGCTCGGGCCAGCGGGTCGCAATAAATTTCGATCGATTTCTGATTATTTGTATTGATCGCCGTCGGTTCGTCCGGGCCGGGGCCGGGGCCGGGCCGGCTGGATGCGAATTGCTCTTGATTGCGAATTAAGTTTATGCAAATTCGGCCGAAACGAGGCGAGGCTGAGGCTGAGGCTGAGGCTGACGGAGGTCCTCGAGTGTAACGTCTTTCGGTGTCCTTGACCTTGCAGGATCCTCCTCTGCCAACGTTCTGGGAAGGAGTTCGTCTTGAATTTCAAAAATAACGACTTCTCCCCGGCCCCGAGGACCCTGGAATTTATGTGACGATCACCCGATCCTCTCTTCTATTTTCTCGTCGTCCCTCGACCACTTTACGCGTTTTTCTCTCCCCGCACGGCGGACTCGTCGAGGGCCGGGACCC
The DNA here is from genome assembly GCA_017309665.1 of Coelopa frigida. NCBI lineage: Eukaryota > Metazoa > Arthropoda > Insecta > Diptera > Coelopidae > Coelopa > Coelopa frigida. The sequence goes on from CM029562.1 coordinate 402,670, forward strand.
ATAAACATGTCGTCCTCCTCTCGGCCATGTGTGTGCGTGTGTCTGTGTGCGTGGAACAGGTTCCTCGTGGCGATTGTGTGAATTACGAGGGAAAACGTGTCAAGTCGGATTTTCCCTCACTTCGCCCGAAATAAATTGAAGACAAACATTTGCGCAACGAGCGACGACGCCGGAGACGGCGAAAGGGAAATCGCCGGAGTCCCTTCGGGTCGTGGAGGAACCGAACGCGAACTCGACGACGACGACGAAGAAGAAGAAGAGCCGAGGTACAGTAGTGTGCAGAAACGATCAGTCGATCGTTCAGCCGGAAGATCGCTGATTCATCGTGGGTCGCCGGGTCGTCAGGTGGATTCCGAGATCGTGGTCGGGGGCGATAAACCCTCATTATCATAGGCGAGCGATCGGCCAGCGCGATCTCGTTAATGATCGTGGTGTTCGCTCTTTTATGGGCGATCGCCGGCCCCAGAGCAAGTGATCTCGAGCCCGATCGACGTCGTAAAAGACTCCATAAAACCCAATCGAGCGATCGCCGCGCCCTCGTCTCATCAAATTCGAGTTCCGTCCTTCGGCTGGGCCTTTGTTCGACTTGAGGCGAGTCGAGTCCTGCTGACCCCTGGCCATAAACCGAGGGACGCGAGATCGTCGTCTCTCTTCTCCTCGTCTTCTCTTCGATCTCGCGCGTCGCCCTCGTGCTCTGCGCGTTCCTGCGACTGCGTCTCCAACGCGATCCCTCCGTGGCCTCGGCCCATTGTTCGCGACACGCTCGAGGATCCCTGCTTTGAGGACTCGAGGCCGTCGTCCGCCTTTGTCTCGATCCTGCTCTCACTTTCGATGACGACGACGACAAAGACGAGTCCTTTGTTTGCTCGGCTCGTCGTCGGAACCCCGCGGCGGCCGAGGTGTGGCTGAAGCGTGACCTGGGGCTGACCTTTGGTCGTCGTCGTGGTCACTCTTGTCCTTGTCCTTGGAGTGTCGGAATTAGCGGAACGAAGAGGGTCGAATCGGGGTCAAGGATTCGCGAATGAAGTGGGAACGAGATCAAGGATTCGCGAATGAAGTGGGAACGAGATCAAGGATTCGCGAATGAAGTGTAGGGAGCTCTTTGATAGGGGGGAAATCATCGTCTTCTCTCAATTTTCGATCGACTTCCCTCGGCCTCCCGTCGACTTCTTTCCTTCGTCTCCTCCGCATCTGCCGGCGATTTATCGAGGCTTCGGCAACCGTTGCTTCTCTCATTATCTCCCACTTCTGTCCGTCCGTCCAGCTGACTGTCCGCCTGTCTGTCCTCAATGAAACGAGGGCACATGTGTGCGAGGTCGTCTTCGTCCTCGTCCTCGGCGATTGCGGCGACGCTCGGCAATAACTCAGCGCCTTCCTGCCGCGCCTTATCGCCTTATCCTGCATCCTTGCGTAGGTGCCAATTAGGATCCTGGCCGCTGTTTGCTCTGCCATTAGCATACACGCATGTGTGTGATTGCACATCGAGCACATCCCGAGTCCCTTCGGCATCGGTCCGAGTCGGCAGAGGAATCGGAATCGACGACGACGACGTCTGGCTCTACCTACGACTACGTCGTCCTTTCTCTCGATCTGTCGGCGGGCGAAGATTGCGCGAGCGATTCGTTATCGAGCGGGGGAGAGAGTGAGGCAGAGAAGGACAGAGTTAGACAGAGAGAGTGAGAACGAGGGTCGGGGGAGCGGCCGAAAATAACGATGCGTTTCGAAACATTTCATTGCATTTGATTCCCTTTGTAAACATTCGTCGCTTTTCGCCGCACATCCGCCATTTTCACTCATTTCCCTTGCGCTTCGTTCGTTCCTCCCACCCTTCATCCTCCTCCTCCTCTTCACTGTCTCTTGACTTTGGTTCGTTTTTTGTTGTTGTTGCCTCTTGTGTATCTATTTTTTAGAGTTTGTTGCAGTTGGAGTTGTTGTTGTTGTTGGATGGTACCATGTGACCATGAATTTCTGGCAGGTTAACGACCCATGCAACAACAACAATAATCAACCCGAACTACAACATCGATGTAAACGACAAGAACAACAACAATGCAACAACATCGGGGAAAAATTAATGGAAAACGTCGAAATCAGAACTCGATTGGCGATCGCACGAAGAAGAAGACGAAGAGGAGGAGAAGAAGTCGGAGTACACGATGTTGATGATGATCAAGAAGAAGAAGAACATTCTTCAGGCGGCGACGTCGCGACGGCGGTGGAAAGGGTTGCCATGTGGCTGAGAAAATGCAGGCAGCGAATTTCGAGAAGAATCCGAGGAGACTTCGATTTCGGATGATGGTGATGAGAAAGGGAAAGAAAGAGATGGAGAAAGAGAAGAAGCCAGCCGAGGGAAAGTCGTGAATCGAGAACCGGGTCGCGAAGTCAAAGAACTATCGGCTCCATAAAAATCAGCCTCCGCCGGACCCTCGTCGCATTTCCATAAAACGGCCGTTCATCTGGGCCCAAAGCGTTTTATGCGTTTCCCCCGCCCCCGACCCCGGGTCTTTTCGCCAGCGCGAGACCTGCTTCACTGCACCGTCTCCCCCTCCCCACTCCTCCTGACCGCTCCCCTCGTCCGGCAGCCGCGCCCGGAGCCGATGAACCGCGGCCGGCGGCGCTGATTAGAAATGCAGAACCGGCCCCCGCCTCCCGAGCAGCGACCCGAAATTTATGCACGACTCCGGGAGCGACCCGAACGATTTGAGACAAGTCGACAAGACCCGAAACGACACGACTGGGAACGACTCGTCCCGACCTGTCGCCTTCGTGCGTAGGCTGGGGCTCGGTGAAAGACTCGGCCCGGGTCGGATTTTATGGACCAAGCGACGATCGACTGATCGGGTGACCAGCGTCCGTCTGTCGATCGATTGGCTTGGATCAGGTTGTGGGAACACGAATCCAGAGAGGCCGGATGGCGGCGACACCGCGAAGGGTTGCCACTCGCTGGCCACCCGGCCCGATCGCTGTGACAGCCTCTGACGGATGGCGGTCAATTAATTCTCGCTCGAGGTCCAATGAGAGATCGCTTCCCCCTCTCTCGTTGTCGTGTCTCGAAGACAATGGACTTCAATCAAACGCTCGTAAATTGAGTGACGTTTTCCGAAAGTGTCGTCTCCTCCCCTCCCCTCGCTCTTCTTCGAGCTGTCAAATTAATCAACGCGCTGGCGAAAAGGTCGCAGGTCGGCGATTGTTGCCAACTCGGCTGGATTTCACGGCCACTTGTCAAAACAGCGTCCGATCGGGTACCTGTCGGCCCTCCCCCGCCCCCTGCGCACGCAAAATCGGGAAGAAACGGCCGAGAAATGCAAAGAAGCCTCGGACCGATCCAAGCCGAGCCGAAACGAACCCGGGTCGTCTTCGGCGTGGAACCCGAGAAGCGCAAACAAAGGATCGCTCGGCCTCGGACCAGTTGGGATCGAATCGCTTCGGATCGGATCGGGTCGTGTCGTGTCGTTTGCCCCGGCATTTTTCACTCTTTTGTTGACTCTCGAGAGCCGAGTTTGTTTGTCGGGTTCTGTGTGAAATGTGCTGAAAATTTGTTCAAATTTTCTAAACAAACACAAACGGCTAAAGAAGACGAGTGGAGGGGGAGGTGAGAGAGAGAGGAAGGCGACAACGACGTCGATGTCGAGACCTGACGATGAATTCTTTCAAATCGATAGGCAGAGGTTCCTCGGAATCAAAACGAAAGATTGTGCAAATGAAAACCTCGAAACCACGGGGTCGAGGGGGAACTTTTGTGGATCTCTTGAGGCCCTGGAAGGATCCAAAGAGCACATTGGGCCCCCGCGAGTCGCCCCCGCTCTCTATGCAAAGCCTCTTAAAATTCCAGCGACTCGCTGCCCTTTTTCCGCATTCGTACTTTATGTTTCCTACCATTCGACTTCTTCTTTGGTTTCCTCTAACTTGGTTTCCGTATCTCGCTGCGACGATCAAAACGATCGCAACAACGACAACAGCAACAACAACAGTCGTTGCGACGAGTGCGTGACTTTCATGCGCAACAACACAAACAACAACAACAAGCATACATATCTATCCGAAATTCTTCACAAACATTAGAGGAATTGCATTTGTGCGTGCAACAAAAACAATAACAGCAACAACAACAACAAGGGCCCAATCAACGCCGCCATCTTCGATCGCGCGTCGCCATCTTCCATCGCGCCGAAGATCGCGGGTCGCGTCGCGGCGGGGTTCGTCGGGGACTCGGGCCTGCATCAACACCGTGCTCGCCGTTTGTCAGCGAATTCGGCTCCCCGCGACTCCGTCTCTCTTTCGCTCTGTCACTCTCTCTCTCTCTCTCTGTTGCTCTCTCTCCGTCGCTTTCCTCCACGGGTCGTCGAAGGAGCCGCGAGGAATCCGAAATAAAAGCAAACACGAATGCGTGTCTTCTCCCTCATTATGCTGCATTCTCCTTTGATTCTGCTCCTTCGTATTTTCTTCTTCTCCTTCTCATCCTCCCCTCCTCGCCACTCCATCGCATTCTATTTAATTGTGTTCTGTTTTTTATGCATTTCCACACAGATTTCTTTCCCTTCCAGATCCCGCGACGTCCCGCGAGGATCGTCGGCTGCAGTGTGCGCGTGAGCGAGAGACAAGAAACAAGAGAGGACCGGCTGCCGACGAGCACTTGACAAACGAACGCTCGACACGAAGACGACGCGTCGGGAGTTCGTGGAACGATAGCGAACGAGGGAGGGGAAGGCAGAGCGCACGCACACAATGGAAAAGTCAAAAAGTTGCGTTTTCAGTCGCGGCAGAAACCGGAGGGTGTCGGGAAACGAACTCGAAGCCGAACCGAACCCGAGCCCGACACCGTAGGAGGTGCCGTCAGCGAAACGCACGCTCTCCTCCTCCTCCTCCTCCGGCGTAATTACAGGGTCCCGGCACGTCCCCCACACACAGACCCATCGAACACATGGACACGCACCGCGTCGACGGAGGAGCCGATCCTCCCCGATCGACGGCCGAGCGCTAATTAATATGTGCTCCGCGTCTAATGGACGCCGACCCCGGTCCCGGGTCCGCCGAAGGAATTCGCATTCCGACCGAGCCGTGGCCCATGGCGTGACTGTACAGGGTCGACCAGTCGAACCCGAATCCGAATCCGAATTCGAGTCGGAGTCCGAGTCCTGACCCGCACCCCTTCTGGCCCTGTCATTAGGGAGCGAGAGCGCAGTGTGCGAGCGAGAGGGAGGAGGTCGAGCCGTAAAATTACATCCATTAACTGCTTCAATTGTCGAGGGCTTCCGTCCTTGTGGTTTTACGGCCACTCCGCACTCATTTCGCTTTCACTTCGATCGCCGGCCGCTGGTTTACGACCGACTTCTGCTCGGCCGCGGGTCGTCGTCGACTTCCTCAATGGAGCTGCGGCCGGCGTCGTCTCCACTGGGCGTCGTAATTGCGACGATTGGAAACGGCCAGAGCGCAATTGAGGCGGGATGAGCTCTGATGAGGTAAAAAGTGGAGTTCAGTTGAAGGCTTGAATAAAATATAGGAACAATGGAATGCCTATTGTGCTAAAAATAATTTTATTTTAAACAAATTTTTGGAAAAAAATAATTCATTTAAATTTTTGAGTGAAAAATAATTGTAAAAATAAATATTTAAACAAAAATAATTAATTTTGTATTTAATTTGAAATTTTTGAAATCAGTATTTTTTTGGGAGAAAAAATATTATTAGGCAAATAATTTTTTCATTTCAATTATTTAAAAATTAATATTTACAAAATTTTTTTCAATTCAATAAAAATAATTTTTTTATTTTAAAAAATCAGTAAAAATTCGAAAAATACATTTTCAGTGGAATTTGAACAATTTTTGGATAAAAACCATTGAAGGAAAAAAATATTTTTTTTTGGGAAAATAATTTTTGGAATCGTTATTTGTTGAATATGTATGTATATTTTTGCTAAAAAAAATATAATTGATTTTTTAAATAATATTAAAATAAAATAAAATAAAATAATATTAAAAAATAATATTAAATATTATTTTTGTATTATTTTTAAATGAAAATGTTTTTTGGTGAAAAGTTAAAAAAATAATAAAAAATAAAATTTATAAAACTGTTTTTTAATTGGGTTTTTAAAAAGTAATCTTATGAATAAGTTTTTAATCAGAGAGACGATTTCAGTGGAATAAGAATTCGGTCCCAGGATTTGGGTTGGTTGAAGACCTCTTCTTGATACGAACAGCAAGAACGCCTCGAATTTTGCGATTCTCTCGCGAAAACTCTTCTCTTCCCAGATTTCGGTTTCTCTTCCCTCGTCTGTGTGAGAGAGTCGCCCAGGCAGCTCAGCCGACCGCAAGAAGAAGCGATTTGTTGACTAATTACCTCGGATCCGGCAATCCAACAAATCCAATAACGAAACAAGCGACTAATCCCGGCCTAAGAACACAGCCGAGTCGCTCGAGAGCCGAGGAAAACCACAACAAAGGATCTGTCCTGCAACATAAGGACTCAAGGTGTCGAGATCCCCGAGAAGGAGAAGAGGGGGAGGCGAACAGGAACTGAGCTGGTGTCAACTTGTCTCCGAGCACTAAGAAAACAACGCTCGGCACGCAGGAACCATGGGAAAGTCCTGAGATTCCCAGCCGACGGCGAGGGGGAGGGGAAGTAGACAAATATTGGAGAAGCAGCGATCGATCTGTTAATTTAAGAAAACATTCGTGACTGCGACGACGACCGACGAAGACGACGTGTGACGGACTCCACTCGGGCGAGACGAGGACAACAGGATGCCATCCGAAGCAGCAGCAACTGTTGCCATCGTGGCGGACTCGGATTCGGTTCCCAGCCATCGATCGATCGTTCCCAGCCCCGTCCTCGAGGTCCCTTTGTCTCGGCGGCCACTCACGCAATCGGCGCAGCAGCAACAACTGCAGTCAGCACAACAATCACAATCACGGCGACAACAAGAACAACAACAGAAACACCAACAGCAGCAGCAGGTTTCAGCTGGTTAGTCCTTCGTCTTCCCTCATCCCGTTCGCCACGATTGTTTCATTTCGCTTTTTACCAAATCGATCGATGCCTTCGCCCGTCCGTTCCGTTCAATCTGCTGGTCCCGTCCCTCGCAGGACCTGCGCAGGTCCTGGCCGTGTTGTTGTTGGGGCAGCGAGCGGGCGAGCGAGTCGTGTGACTTTTTTATGTTGTAATCAAGAAGCCAAGTTTCCCAGGGTCCGACCCGCGATCCCCGCATCGGCCGCATGCGCCCGGAGCCTGTGCGTCGTCCGTCTGTCGCTCGATCGTTCGTCCTGCGATCCACGAGCTCGGCTGCGTCTCCGATTCGCCTTGGTTTCGTCTCCCACTCCCTCCACCGCCGTCTCTCGCCTGGAGGCTGTTTATCGATCAATAGATTTGATCGTTCCATTGTTGTCGCAGCTATTGTGATCGCGCTGCTGCTGTGTTCGAGGGTGGGTTGTTGAACCGAGGTCCTTCGGCCGATCGACAGTCGGGGGCAGGTACCCTCATTGTCCTCCTCCTCCTCCTCCTCCCTTCATGAACTCCTTCGACGCGCGAGGTGTCGCTCGAAGGTGTCGCCCGGCGGAGGAGTTGCGATGTGAGAAAGTCGTCCCGATCACATCGGATCCGGACCTCCTTTGTTCGATCCGGGCAAGCCCATAAATAAGGCTCTTAAGGGTCGTCGCCGTTGTTGTCGCCCGAAATTAGCGACCTGTTGGTATCGCCCCGCCCCCCTCCAACCGTCGTAATCTCCCCCTAAGACCCTGATTCCGTTGCAGGTGCCTCGGTTCGATTCCCTTCACCTGAAACTCGGCTTCTCGAGCGCCGGAAGCTGATCGCGCTGAGCTTTTCTGTGGATCGTGAACCGTCCCTGGTCAGCGACTCCGGCCGAAGCTCGATCTGCGTGCGCGAAACTGAGCAAAACGTGCGGAAATCGCAAAAAGCTTGCGAGAGCTTCGCTGTTAACGACCGACACTCGGCCGGACTCTGTTAACGGCCGAACAGAGCCCTGCGAAAGAACGATTCTGTCCAAGGGAAGGCGACGAAGATGAAGATCGGCTGAGAATGGGGAGCTTTGGACGAACTCGCTCTCTCTCCGTCCCTCCGCCATCCGTAACACACACAATCTTTCCCGCGAACGAATGACGCAATCTTCGATAATCGTTTTTCGCACACAACGAGCCGTGAGTCAGCACGAGAGGGGGAGCGAGAGGGGAGACGACCGGTTGTTTACTGCGAATCGAGGCCCGCGAAAGCTCCGCGACGCTCGCCCCAAAGGTCCCACTGTGCGCGGCGTGCGCGAAAATGGCGAGGCGTCGGCTGCGAAAATACTATACGTCGTGTGCTGGAGCTCATTCGCTCGCGAGGCGGCCGCCAACAACAACGAGGGGTCCGCAAAAAGAGAAACGAGCAAAAAGCGCTCGCCTCGTGCTCGGAGCTTCGGGCTTTTTGCGAATCGCTGATTGGTCGAGTGTGCGAAAAAGTGCGTGCGTTCGTGCGAACTTCGGGGATTTCGCGAGCGCCGCAGACGAATGGAATTTTCGCATTTGCCAAAATTCGTGCTTCGGGCGCGCTCGTGCCTCGTCGGCCGGCTTCGTCGGCGCTCGTCGGGGCTCGTGCGTGCGCTCGGGCGGCTTGGGGTAGGTCGGGCCGGTCGGGAGTGCGTGAGAGGTGACGGCTCTCGGAGAGCGTCAATTGTTGTTGGGGCCGCGTTCGTTTTCGCGCGTCGATTCGCCGACTGCTCTTGAATCTCGCGCCGAATGTCAAGTTCAAGTTTACGGACGACGACGCAATGTGGCTCGGCCGCTGTTGTTTTGTTGTTGTTCTTCGCTATTTTTATTACGTTTTATTTCGCTTGTCGGTGTGTGTTCCCGTGGGCCACGTTGTGTTGTTGCCGCCACCGTGGTTGTTCACGTTGTTGTTGCAGCTGGTTGTTTTTCGCAGAATCAACGACCACATGTTGCCAGCCCCTCTGCCGCCCCCCGCTCAGCCATGAATCAAACCTCATGTACGGTATTTTCGTAATCGCGCGGAGGTTCTGGCGTTCGCTTCTCTCTCTCCACCGCCTTCGTTGGTGGCTTTGCGCATCTGATTTAGCGAGTTTTGACTTCGCCGTCTCCCCTCCTCTCCACGACCCTTTACAACGCCCTGTTGCCGAGGGTTCGGCGCGCGGTTCTCGGCCGCTCGATCGCAGCTCGCAGGGAAGTCGTCGAGAGCCAATTGCGAGCTTTCGCAACGCGTCCGCCATTTTCGCCAACGACAATGGCGAACGGGCCAATGAAGCGCGAGGGGGGGACGGGGGAGCGGGGGGCTTCGCACAGAGCCGCATGATGCGAAGAAAGTTCTGGACTCGGCCGAATTCGCCACATTTGCGAAGGGACCGCGGGAATCTCGTTCTCCGAAGATTGTTTATGCCAATGATTGATGGATCTCTTGCCCTTGAGTTCTCGGGTTCTCGGCTCCCTTTCCCCCTCCCCCTCCTCGGCGCAGACAATCGCTTGTAAACAACAGTCGGCGGAGGTGGGGCAAAATGGCGGACGGACGGACATCGCTTTATTTACGAAAACAAATGAATTTCGCACAATTCTAATCTAATCGACGACGACGACGCCCGAGACGACGACGAAGGGCCGAAGCTTTCCACGAGTTCTGGGCGTCAGCTCGGCGCACACACAAACACACTCACACACGCACAGAAAGACAGACAGACAGACAGGCGGAGGAGCGCGTGTGTGCGTTGTTGTGTAGTGGTTTTGTTGTAAAGTTCGGATCGCTCGAAATTCGCCAAAGCTCGGCGCTCGACAAAAAACAGCCTCCGCCGCCAGTTGGCATTCAAGGTCAGTGCTCGCGGCGAACACACGACGACGACCCCCGCCTCCCGCCGCCCTCTGCCGGAGCCCACGAACGCCGCCGAGCGCGTTACAAAAGTTACAGAAGAACAAAAGCTTACATCGTGTATTGTTGTAATGTCGAAGTTGTTGCACGAGCGGATTTGGTTTTTTGCGATCGTCGCGATTTTTCGTCCGACTCCCGGAGCCACACGACGCGTCGTCGTCGCGATGTAAAAGACTCGAGAATAAATTCAGCGAAAATTAAGTGGAATTAAGCAGACCGCAAAATGGCGGCCAGCAGCGGATTTTGTGAATTAATGAGAAACTAGCGAAACAGTGAAAATCGTGAAAGTTGTGAAAATAGTGAAAATCAACTGGAGATAAACGCGAATCGTGTTTCGAAAGACAATCGTGCGATTCGAAGAAGTGGAGAAAATTCGGAAGAGACGAGCGCGAGCGAAACGTGGCAGCGGCCGCAGTCGGCAGAGCTTCGCCAGAGCAGCGGGGAAGGCGCGAACCCGAGGGGAGCGGCCGGAGATGCCGAGTCGCAGTCGCAGCCGGCGTCCGCCAGCCCGGCTGACGAGCTGCAGTCGCCTGTTACGTAAGACGGCCAACACTCCGAAAGAAGCGACACCAGAGTGGCCGAAAAATTAAAAGTGGACGGCGATCGCCAAAGGGTTTGTATCGGATCCACTCGCTCCCTCTCGCCATCGTCGTCGTCTTCGGTGGCGGTCGGAATCAAAGGCGGCGTCTCGGCCTCTGGTGCGTTGGTGTGAGGCCCGGTGCGCTGGTGTGCGTGTCCGAGTGCTGCTCGCGTCCATTAGCACCCTTTTGTTCCGGCGGCGTCCGGGACGCAGCAGGTACGACGTCTCCTGCCTCGTCCTCGGCTACCGTGCGTCCGTCTCCGGGGAGGAGGGCGCGGCCCTTATGCAAAATCTGCGGCTCGCTTTGTTCGTTAATTGCTCCTTTATAACGCCGTCCGTCCATCCGCCCATTGTCGCTCCGCCCGCCCGCATGCGCTCTTGTCCTTCCGTCCTCCTCCTTCTCCTCTCTCTCTCTCACTCTCTCACCGTGTGCAAACAGATCTCGGCCCGAGACCACCTACGGCCCGAGGCCGAGTGTCCTCGTCATCCGTCGGACGGCCCGACGTCTCTTTTACGACACCTCAATCGCGAACGTTCGGGCTTCCCTTCGGCAGCACCCAGCGACCGTTTACGACCCGAGTCGGAGACGGACCCGAACGAAGACGATCCCGGCCCGAAAGGGTTAAACACGGGCGTCTGGAGAAGCGCTCGCAGACGATCGCAATTATGCAAATCGCACTTCGTCGTCGTCTTCGGCGACCCTCCGCAGGTACGCGGTGGGAAAAACAATCACGATTGAAAAAATATGCAAAGACGCTGCCGATTCGCACTCGAGGTCCTGGGCGAGGGTCCTTCAAGGAAAGGGTTGTTGTTGTTTATTGCGATTCCCGGCGAGGTTCGGCGCGACTCGGCTCGGTTCGGGTCCAGTGCGTTCGGCATTAATCTTCGTTGTCTGGGACAAGGAAATTTGAATATTAATGAGCGGCGTTTGACGGACAGATGATCGTCCTGTCTGCCTCGCTCTGTCGCCCTGAGCGAGGATCCTCGGGCGGGGAGAGGCGGAGGGACCGAGAGATTGATTCCCGTCATTAATTCGAGGCCTCGGCCGATCGACAGCGACTCGGGCGGGACGTGTTGGGGTCTCGACGGCCCGGATGAGGCCGAGGGGAGGCGACGACCACTTTCGCAATTGTTTTCCCATAGAACGCCCTGTGCACAGGGTGCCCCCATCGCCGAAATTGAATCAATAAAACAATTTCCCAATTTACCACAGCAACAACAACTACATTCAGTCATTCAATTGCCACGGACGAACAAATGAAAAACTCAACTCAGTCGAACAGAGGGAGCGAAAGAGAAAACATAGAGAAGGAGAGAGTGAGAGGGAGGGAGGGAGAAAGATGTTTTATAAAAAATATGTAATTGTTTATTTTTCATTCTCGCGATGTTTGTGACGAGATAACGATTTTTGTCAATGTTTGCTTGCGCTGGAAAACGTCGGCGACGCACACCAACGCACTCCCTCACACACAGACGCACGCACGCACTCACACACACTCGACCTCCATGTCAATAGAGTATACAGAAGAAGCGATGGAAATGCACGGAAATGCAGCGAAAGAAATAACGAGAAACGGAAAACACACCAACAACACGAACACAAACACTAATACTAACACCAACGGCAATAGCTGAATAATAACAATAACAATAATAACAACAACGCAAATACGTAGCCAAAAAATGAACAACAACAACAGCAGCAGAAGCACCAGCAGCAACAACGAGGCCGAGCGATTGCAACAACAACAACGTTATCGCGCTCCGAGCGACGCGTTGGCGGCGGAGACGACGGCGGCCCGAGCGACGAACGAACAGCACGACGAACGACCGCGAGCGAGCTCCGTCGGCCGCTCGGGCCGGTCTCGGGTCATTGCACTTTTGCATTTTCGTTTCTTTTCGTGTCCGAAAACGCACAAAACTCGGTGGATCGTTGTTGCTGTAACTGTAGCTGGAGTTGGATGTTGTTATTGTTGTTATTGTTGTTGCTGAATACATAATTTCGTACGCACTCGCGACTGTAGCGAGGAGCGAGAGGGAGGTCCGATGGTGTAAATTCCCCCTCGCTCCCTCGGCGGCGCACTTTCGTGTGATTCGCGGCTAAAAATAGAGAGCGGCAGAGGGACAGATAGGCAGACAGGCAGAGGGACGGACGGACAGACGGCATGTGCAATCGGCGCGTCGGGCGCTCGCTGCAAATGGCGATGTTGCGACGCCCCGACGACGCTCGGCTCGGCTTCGCTCCGAAGTAAACATCGGCGAAAAGTCGTATTTTTAGAGCGCGTCGCCCTCGCCCTCGAGTGCCGCTCGTCATGGAATTGCAGCCGAGTGCGTTTCGGCGGCATCTGTTCCCAATGTGGCCGCCATTTTGGCCTCCACCCGTTTCCGCATGTCGAAATCGTTCCGAGAACATTTCGATGGTTCTCGGGAAGCGAATCCTCCTCATCTGGAGGCGGCTGGAGGACCTTCCGAAGACCTTTCGAAGACCTTCCGAGACTGCACAGGAACACGTGGTGCCGGAAAAGCAATTTTGGCCGTGTCGAGAGTTCTTCGCGAAAACCACATGAGGATCCTTCTTCGTCTTTTCGACGGCTTCGAAACTCGCCTCAGCCCCCTTTGCCCAGAGTCTTGAAACTGTACTGGGCGGCGTTCGGAAATACGAGTGCGCTAAAATCCGAGTGCAGTTCATTCACCCGCGCCCTCGGGTCCCCCGCCCTCGGTTCCCGGTTCCCCCTCCCGGTGCGAATCGCGCGCATTCGACGATGTTTGTCGAGCACCACAACAACAACAACAACAGTGTTTCTAATAAAAACACCAAATGCTACAACAATACCAACTCCTTATCGCCCACTCGGACTCGGTTCTGTTCAGATAAAGAGAGGGGGGCGCGGGGCACGAATGCGCTTTCGGAGCACGAGCAGCCGAGGGCCGGAAAAAACGGGCCCGCGCCAGGGCTGAGATCGGTCCCTTGGAGCCGCCTAATCTTATCAGGGCCCAGGGGCCAAGATCTCGGTAAAACTAGGTTCGACATGGGAAATGTTTATCGCGCGCAGATAGACAGCCCGTGGAGGGGGACAGACAGACGGACGGGCGATGCAAACGGGAACGAAGTCATGTACAAAAAACGCGGAGGACGGCGAAAAGCGAAACCCACGAGGGCGATAATGAAGAATTGAGGAATTTCGCTTTCTCGCCTCGGAGCCGAGTCCGACAAGCGACTTCCGAAGAAGACCAAGAGAGTCGGGATATCGCCTTCCTTCCTGCAGCGTCTGGTCAGCGGATCCTCGAGGGTTTCCCTAAGCCGCCATTCGGCTAATCCTGACTTTCTGACTTCGACTCCGGCTTCATTGATGAAGCCGTCGTCGTCGTCCTCCCGCTCCTCAGCGCTCCCTTGCGCCGACTCCCGGTCCGAATGGGATATTTGCGAATGGACGACGGCTCAATCGTGGTCCTCGTGGCCCGAATTGGATAATAAAGGGATTTGCTCGGCTCATTATGCGCTCAGCCGGCAGATCCGCACACAGGCCGACCGCAGTTGAGCGCGGATTAGAGGAGTCCGTCCGCCGTCTGTCCGAGGTCTGTCTGTCCCTTCGCAGGACCGCTCGGCCGCAGGTATGTCTTGGAGTTTTCTCCTCCGCCACACCCTGTACTTCGGCCCTGCCTCGCAGTGGATCGATCGCCGCCAAATGTGGTTTCGCCCCACTCGATCATCGTCCATCCGCCGAGTGGCGAAACCGGGATGTGGTCGACTTCTCTCTCTCTCTCTCTTTCTCTCTCTGTCCAGTGCATTTCCCTCGATGAGACGGCAATTAATCATTCTCCGAAATAAAGGTCAACCTCTTCGAGGAATGCATTTCACAGCCAACAACGACGACGACGAAACATCGACATGTGGCGATCGGTCGGTCGCTCGGTCGGTCGAATTCGGAGTCGATAAATTGGCAACACGCGGTCCTCGGCCGGCGGCGGCGGCGTTGCCACGTTTCCCCGCCCCGGGATGACCAGCGCCGCAACCCTTTGTTTTTCCTGAGAAGCCTTCAATCCTTTCCTTCCTCCGGCGTCGTAAACCCGGTCCACTCCAGGCCCGGGTTCGCGAGCGCGTTTATTTCCCCGGTTCCGAGAAGACATTAAAAAACGTGCAAATTCTGCGATTGAAAAACGGGGACAGGTAGAGGGCCAAAGAGAGAGGGAGAGCGGGAGAGGCAAAGGGTTAATTTGCATTTTAGCATTTTCCTCGTTAATGAGTTTTCCGCCGAAGGTCGGTCGGGTTTCTCCGAGCCGACCTCGGGCCGCTGGACGAGGAGGCTTCGGTCCGAGGCATGCGAAAACTCGCTGGCCTCGGCGAGTGCGTCACTTCCGGCGTCTGTCCGACCGTCCGTCCGTCCGCGACCCTCATCTTTATCGCCGGGAAGATTCGATTTGGCGAAGATTTCTTTGTCGACCCCGCAGCATTTCCCAATTATCGCCCGCCCCGCACTTATCGCAAATTTACGAAAATTTTCCGACCGATTACGAGGGTCCGCGGCGTGGGCAGGGGGCGGCGGTGGGAAGCGACGACCCTCATGTCGACGGCTTCCCTTTGTTTGCCCGAGATTGCAAAAAGTTCATTGATCGCGCCCTCCTCGCCCTGGTCCGGCGGATCGCGTTTCGGCATTCGGACGGCGCAGCGAATCCAGAGGAATGCATTGCGATTCTCTGCTGATTGACTCGGGCGAGGCATTCGCTCTAGAATGGAGAACCCGTCCCTCGCCCCTTCTAAGTGGAGAACATTCCGTTCCTCGTTTTAATCAAATCGAATTGAAGACCCCAAAGATTCACAGATCGAGAACGAGAGAGAGAGAGAGAGGGAGACAGAGCACGACCACGTGAGCAGAGGGGAAATTTTATTGCGAGCGAGGCAGAGAACGAAGACCACGGGAGAGGAAGAAGAAGAAGCGTGAGTGCAGCCGATCGAACGCAATCGGCTTTGATTGGTGGAAATCGAAGCCTCGGCCTCGGTCGCTCGCTGCGTTTTGGCAACGAGACAGCGACGACGACGCAGCCGAGGGGTGGGGGAGACAAGAAGGCGAGAAGAAGCGACAGAGAAGTCGTCCAAGGGGAGGGGAGGAATTGGTTCGGGCAATAAAGGATTAGGCGGAAGGTCCTTCGGCCCGCAATGAATACGAAAATTGCGACCGTTACATTTCGAGGCCGAAGGAATTTGCATAAAAATCGATTTCTTTCCGGATCGAAGATCGATCGCGATTTGCATGACAATCGAACGGTCGGTTCTCAGTCGGGTCGGCTCGGGATGAACCCTTTGCAGGCTGCGGCTGGCGTCTCCTCGGCTTCTGTCTCGGGCGTCGTCTTCGCAGAAGTCGGGCTGTCGCTGTCTGGCCCCTCTGTCGGCCCCACCTCCCCGCGCCGATCGGCCACACAAAAGCGATGTTCAATTAATTGGAACACGAGGCGGGCGGGGCCGATGGCGGACCTGGACCCGACTCAAGCCGCCTTCCGAGCTCTGACTCTTTCACTGGAGACGTCCCTTCCCCCTTCACCCATGTCAGGGCGCGGTTTGCAGGTCCCTGAAACATGAACAGGACCTTGAAAAACGCACACGAGTCCTCGATCAACCCTTCCGAGGCCTCCTGGACTCTGTCTCTCTCTCCCTCGTTTTTTCTCGCCCTTTCAAAAAAACTCCAATGAAATGCTTTTTATGAAATTCACGCAGTTCGTGGGTGCCTCGCCCTGCCCCGTCCCGCTCCCCGACCCGAGCCGAGTCGACCCGGTCCGATTCGCCACGACGCAACGCGACGCAATGCAACACAGCAAGAATCGCTCTCTCTTTTGCACGCGCGGCCAACGGAGCCGCTGCACCAACACGAATGCGCTCCCGAGTGTGTGTGTGTGCGTGCGCCTCACGCACTTGCCGCAAAATCCACGCGTAAAAAACTGCACACGACGAGAGGGGCAGCGGCCGATCGAGGCACGAACGCTACCCGACTCCTTCGCACCACCGCCGACGACGGCGGACACGACGCAGACTCGCTCGGGCGCTCTCGCTCGCTCTCGCGCGTGCATTTCCGCCGCGACGAAACTGTTCTACGGGCGTAGCACACTTCGGCTGCAGAATTTTCCGAGATTTCCCCTGCGCGCACGACGGCGAGTGCGAGAGCGACAGAGAGGCAGCGCGTGAGAGCGAGGACGCTTCCCCTCGCTGTTCGTGTGTGCGTCGGGTACTGCGTTGCCATTGTCGTTGTTGCTGTTCTGCTCGCTGTCGTTGGTGCGGAGTGCGTTTGTGCGATTGTGTGACGTTGTCGATTTTTCGTATCGTACCCGGGCGACGGCGACTGCGGCAGAGACGGCGACAGCGGCAGAGCGGCAGCATTTCGAATGACTTTCTGCATGCAATCGCCAAGCAGTTTTATTCAAGTCCGAGAACTCGGATCTGCAACATCGCAACGTGTCGCAGTTTTTGAAGCGAGAATTCAGTTTCAGAAATCAAATCAAAACAACTCCGACCGACCGACCCACAACAACAACGACCAAAACACTTGGACACAATTCAAAAAAATCATAAAAAATAATATCAAAGACTTGTGTGAATTTCGAATTCCAGCCACTTGTGCTCTCGAACTTGGGAAATTTCGCTGGATTACTACAACAACACAAAAAACACATCGCAACACAATAAAAATAATTTGGACTAATTTCGTGTCGCATTGTGACGTTAAGTGAAAAAAAAAAGAAATAAAAAAAAACTCAAAAACATTTCAAGTGCAATTAAAATTTTTGAAAATAAATTCAGAATAAAAAATCCGAATAAATCGGAATTTACGAGAAAACAAACCCAGTGCTTGAAGAACTCTGAAGATTAACTGAAAATTGCAAAACATCCGCACACAGCAGCCCACGCATTCGACACATCGATTTGGCTTTAGTTTCTGCTCCTTTCGGCCTTTGCTGTGTGCGCGTACGAAATTCGAACCACAACAACAACTCCGACACTTTTCCAAATTCCAAATTCCACGTTCCCGACCTCCACGAGGCAGACGCCAACTGCAGCGACGCGACCGCGCCTGGAATGCACCGAATGCTGTGCCGTCTCTAGCAACATTTCAAGGTAAGTCCACGCCCCCAACCACCGCCCGCCCTCAACCCCCCTTCCCCTTCCGTCCAACTCGGTCCCACTCGATCGATCGCGATATCGATCGAAGGGCCGATGAACAACCTTCGGAGCGCCGAGTTGTGGAAAACGATTTCGGTTTCACGACAACAACTCCATTCAAAATAAGCCCAGCAATAACAACAGCAACAACAACAAAACACACACACTCAATTTCGCAATGGACTCTGGTCGAAAAATAAATGGAAATGAAAAATACAACAAAAAACAGCGAAAACTCGTTCGCACACACACAGACGCCTGCCCTAAGGGCCCTCGAGCGCCGAAAACGCACGCACGCACCGACCGAACTTTTCCCGCTCTCGCCCTCTCGCTCACTCACCTCGCGAAACCAGTTCCCCCATCTGGCAGCACTGCGGCGATCGCGGCCCGAGCTTTCGTCGCATTGGGCAAAAAGCTCACTTCCGGCGCTCGCCCCGAGTGTGGATCGTGTGGTGTCGTGTCGGCCAGTGCTGCCAACGCTCGCGGTCGCACTTTCACTCGGCTCGGCCCGACTCGCCGCTAATGTGTCAACATCCTCGTAATCCGGCGATCCGCATTTGGCCCAGAAGTTAATCCGCCTCGGCCATTGTCTGGGCCTCTGCTTCGCCAATTTTCACATCGCCCGGGACGAGGATCTCGCCTCGATCGCCGCAGGTAGCGCGTTGTGCAATTTCCCAGCCATCCGTCCAACCTTGCACAACCTGTGCCTCGTCCCTTCCCTACCTCCCTCCCTCCCTCCATCCATCCTTCAGCGTCGTCCTTTGTTCTGGCGTCGCCGTCTTCCACATGCTTCGCCTCCTGTCTCGGCCTCCACCGACGACGACGGCCGGGTCCCGGAATCAAGGCAGAAGAATGGAAGTGAAATGAAAACGAATTTTTCGCATTTCAAAGGGAAATTCATAAGTGGCAGCTCTTCCCCTCCTCCTTCTCCCTCTCCTTCTCCTTGGGCCCTGTCCCTGTCTCTATCGCATCCCATCAACTCGTAATGAAGGAGATGCCATATATCATTCCGTCGTCCGTCCCTCGGTCCCTCCGACCCTCGGCCGATCCTCGGCAACTGGTTGTTGTTTCGCTGGCATTGTGTTGTTGTTGCTGCTGTCGCCCGTCGACAGCGATAGCGACGTCGATGACGATCCCCTGAACCTATCATTTTTCATCGTGTCCCGGTTTTCCCGAATTTGCTCCTTTTGTGCCGCTCTCCTCCCCCTCCGCGATCAACCTGAGGGCGACCACTTGTGACGGCGTAATCGGATATTTTGCCCGGCGAAATTCCGAAGGACCTCCAGCGGTCGGAGGTGGAGGGGGGAATCGCTCGGGAATCGTTCGGGAACCGATCGCTTTCGCAACGCCTCCGACGACCCCGGGCGAACAGCGGGGTTCGGCCCGACAGCCATCGATCGACAGCCGATCGATCGGACACATGTGGCCGAGGCTGCCGATTCCAATTGCCGCGCGGCGTTTTCGCCACGGCCGCCTGCTCGCCATATGGCGGCGACGGCGACGGCGACTTCGGCCACTCGCGCCACCGTCCGCCGCATCTTGCGCACACATGTGGCGGCCGCATGTGGCGCGGACGCCTCTTGAGGCACTCGTCCTTCGTATTCCTTCGTCCTTCGGCGGGTCCTTCTTCGATGCGATTCCCGACCGCCTCTCGATTCCGCTGGGTCGCAAAATGGCGCTTGGCAACTCTGGCGGGGACGCGAAAAATCCGCGACTCTCTCCGCTCCCGGCCGCAGAGAGCTTTCCACGCTTTCCACCCCAGCCGGGAGTGAGAGAGAGCGAGTTTTTCACGAATTTCGCATGGCGTCCGTCTTCGAAAAAAAGCCAACAACAATGTGGACAATGGAGCGGAGACAACGAGGAAAACAAACGCACGAAAACCAGAAACGACGACAACAAAAACAATGACAACAACAATAACAACGAGAAATGTACAGAAAGCGCTGGGAAAAGGGCGAAAATATGAAAATATCGCCGCAACGAGACGGACGGACGGACGGACGGACAGATTGACGGACAGACAGACTTCTGAGAGGACGAGGGAAGGAAGCGTGCTCGGCCTTTGTTTATTTGCCCTCATTAAATAAGCCGGGCGAAGAAGAACCAGACGCCAGCACACAAGCGCAACTCGAGGGATGTTCGAAGCGCGAGTTCGAATTTCGAGAGCGAACGCACTTTTTTCGCCTTTTCCTCCTTTTTCTCGTTTCCGCGTTTTCCTCATTGTTTCGTTTTTTATCGTTGCGTGCGACGCACATGCGATTTTTCGTGTCCTTATGTAAATAATTGAAAACCCGGTGGTGGTTTCCATTGTTGGGTTCCATCTGGCAACGCCGACCCTGTAAAGGCCGAGCTCCTCTCTCGCCTCTTCCCGCGTCCACTCGTCCTGTGAGCAGGACCGAAGGAAGCTCGGCGAGGACCCTCCACACGCCGATCGGAAAGTCTCGGGGTCCCTTTGGAGGGCTCCCGGGCCTCGCACTTTGTTTCGGCCGGTTTTCGCACTCACGACTTCTCGAAACTCGGAAAACTCCAGAGCGCGTTGAAATCGTTTGCAAAAATCGAATATTTTCCGACTCGAGCCGAGCCGTTCGAACGTAATTCGCGCGCACCGAAATAGTTGGCCCTCACTCACCACCCTCTCTCTCTCTTTCTCCCCGCAGGTCCGCGCCGAAGCAAGCTTTAAACTGGCTCTCAAAATCCGCAAGCACCTCGCCTACCACTCGTCCTCGCTGCTGAGTTCCGCCTTCCCCCTCCTGGCGCCCAGCACGACGGCGCCCCAGCTCGGCCCGCACGCCCACGCCCTCGCCCCGAGCTCGCCGCCGGCCACGATGGGAGGCCCCCCGCCGGCCCTGCTGCCGCCGCCCCCCGCCGCCGAGGGCCAGACCTACTGCCTGCGCTGGAACAACCACAAGTCGAACCTGGTCGAGATCCTCGACGCCCTGATCAAGGTCGAGAGCTACGTCGACTGCACGATCGTCGTCGACGACCAGGTGCAGTTCAAGGCGCACCGCGTCGTCCTCGCCGCCAACTCGCCCTACTTCCAGTCGATCCTCCAGAACGTGCCCATGGACCACTGCAGCATCATCTTCCCGGGCGTGAAGGCCTTCGAGATGCGCGCCCTCCTCGAGTACATGTACACCGGCGAGGTGAACGTCACCCAGAGCCAGATCCCGAAGATCATGCGCATCGCCGAGGAGCTCGAGGTCAAGGGCCTCTTCGACATGGCCGACCTGAAGGAGAAGTTCAACAAGCTGGGCGACGAGCACGCCGACCGCGCCGACCGCGCCGCCGGCCACCCCTACGCCAGCTCCACGGGGCCGCCCGGCGCCTTCGCCTCGGCGGCCACCTCGTCGACGGGCAGCGGGCCGGCGAAGCACGCGGAGCACGCCGACACGCTGCACTCGTCCTCGGTGATCTCGACCTCGAGCCACGTCTCGCCCTCGGCGGCGCCCTCGAGCAGCTCCTCGCCGCCCTACGGCAGCTACAAGTCGCCCTACGCCAGCCTCTACTCGAAGGAGCCCGCCCCCGTCTCCGCCTCGAACGCCGCCCCGACCTCGGCCACCTCCACCTCGACCTCGACCTTGACCTCGACTGCAGCCCAGACGCCCGCCCAGCCCGGCGGCGAGCGCGCCCAGTGGCCCCTCTCGCCGGGGATGCCCTCGGCCGCCGCCGCCGCCGCCATGCTCAGCTCCGTGTACGAGTCGGCGCCCGACATGAACCCGCTCAAGCGCAAGAAGCTCTCCTCGATCTCGAGCATGCTGATGAACCGCGACACGCCCATCCTGCGCAACGTGCTCGCCCAGACGAACCCGGCCGACTCCTCGCAGCCGATGCCGCTGATGCTGCCCGCCAAGGGCGGCGACAAGGCGCCCGCCGACAAGGGCGCGTCGGCCGCCGGCCACAACAACAACCACAGCTTCAACGGCTCCGACTACAGCAGCGATAAGGTGAGTGCGACCCCGACGACTTCCGAAGCAGCCCCAGTAACGATCCCCTCCCCCCTCTCTCTCGCCCCTCCGCAGAAGTACCAGGAGGAGCCGCACTCGCCCTACACCGACCGCTCGTTCGAGGACGACGGCTTCGAGCCGAAGGGCAGCGGCTTCGGCGGCAACTTCGGGGCCGCGGGCAACGCGAGCGGCGGCGGCGGCGGCGGCGGCCAGAAGCCCGAGTGGAAGCGCTACAAGCAGTACACGCGCAACGACATCATGTCCGCGATCCAGTGCGTGCGCGACGGCATGAGCGCCCTGCAGGCCTCGCGCAAGTTCGGCGTGCCCTCGCGCACCCTCTACGACAAGGTCAAGAAGCTGGGCATCACCACCGGGCGGCCCATGAACCGCACGCTCAAGCGCAGCCCCAGCAGCGTCGAGTCCTCGGCCGCCTTCCCGTACGCCCACGGCTACGGCCAGTCGGAGCCGCTGCTCTCCTCGATGCACGACGCGCGCGCCGAGGCCCGCGAGGAGCGCGACCTCCAGCCGAAGGAGCACTCGCACCCGCATCAGCACCCGCATCAGCACCAGCACCAGCACCACATGCCGCCCACCATCCCGCACCACGCGGCCGCCCTGCTCGACCACGCCTTCCTGCAGCAGGCGCTCGAGAACCGCGGCGGCGACATCGCCGGCCGCGAGGCCCTGCACGCCATGGCCCTGGCGGCCGCCGCCCACGCCGCCGTCAACCGCATGTCAACCAGCCCCGGGCCCAACGGCACCGCGCGCTCGCCCAGCCCCAGCTTCGCCCTCAAGTACGCCCGCGGCGAGCACGAGCTGATGCTGGAACGCGAGCGCGAGCGCGAGCGCGAGAAGGAGCGCCGTCTGATGGATCGCGAGCGAGAGCACAGCGAGCGGGAGCGCGACGCCGACGCCGACGACGAGGACGACCACGTCGAGGACCTGTCGGTGGCGCGCAAGGACTGCCTCTCGCCCGAGGCGCGCCGCGTCGAGTCGCCCTTCTCGTCGCCCCCGCCCCCGCCGCCAACGAGCGGTGATCAGGGCGTGATCGTGCCGCCGATGGGCGCCAAGGCGGCGCCCGCCAGCAGCAGCAGCGACGGCGACTTCCCCCTGATCAGCGAGAGCGCCGTGAAGCGCGAGATCATCACCGACGACGGGCGCGCCGACTGATTGATGCTGACCATGGCCTGGCAGTACGCGGCCGACAGTTGCTACGACGCCCTCTTCCTGGCTCGTTGACGAGTGGTGGGGCGGGATCGACCGGCGGGCGGGGCGCGGGGGGCTGGGGGCGGGAGGTGGGCCCGGCCCCCGCCAGCGTAGGGCTTAGCGTAGGAGATCCGTGCAATGCGAGGGGGGCCTCCCTCCCTCTCGCCCACCCCACTTCACTCGACCCGACCCCTTTCATTTCGTTTCGTTCGTTTCGTTTTCGCTGCCCCTTCGGGCGGCCCTTTCGAACACCCCGCGGCGTCACGTAACGCAACGCAACGTGACGTGACGTGGCGCGATTTATGATTTGGCATTTCGACGTTTCGACGCCCACACTCGAGACGACTGCGGTACAGAAGCTTTAACTCGATCGAGTTCGGACCCGCGTTCGAATTCGCGATCAATCAGACTAGTGGAAATGTAGGAGAATTGCACAAGTTCTTAGGATTAGTTTGCACATAAATAATTGTTGTCAACCACCGTGTGCCTAAAACGTAGACAGAGACAGAGCTATGATTGTTACTTAGTTAGTTCAGATTAGATTAGATTAGGTTAGGTTAGATTAGGTTAGTTTGGGAGATTCACGCCACCCACCACCGGAAGCCGGAAGCGCGCCATCTTAGTTGTAAGAACCCCACACACGCACCTTGGACGCCATAGACCTGGACGCAACCTACAGAGGCTAGCTACAGAACCGACCTGAGCATAAGTTAGTGTAAGGAGGAGGAGGAGTTGAGTGCAAAAACTGCACCCACAAAAGCCAGTGATTTGTTTCAAAAATCTATTTAAGCACCCTGTATCGTATCATTACGCAATCGTACTATTATTACAATGATCACTATTGTGTAGTTACTACTATTTCTGTTAGCCTTTATTTAGTTTCTAGACTAGTTTTAGTTCCACGCGAGACGAACCCGACACTCGAATGTGAAGCTCATTTAAGGAAACAACCACCTCTACCTCGTAGTCATTTAAACGATCGACCAATTACTGATCAGCCGATCAACTGATTGGCATGAACTAGTAATGCTTTCTTTTCCTGTGTTCAATTCCATAAGACTGACACCGACACAGACGCTATTTACCCTAGTTTAAGACCCCGTAGGGAGGGAGAGTGGGGGCGGGGGTGGATACAATGCAATCCAATGCAACCTAGACTAAGCGAGATCAGCCGCACCGAGCATCTTGGAAATGTACAAACCTACACACTAACACACACAACCCGATTTATGCAATAGCACACCCACACACAGAGCTTGTGGGCTGTGCATGTATGTACTATGTTAAGAACCCGCGCCTTGCCTTTGGACGTGGCCTCACACGCACACAGCCGAACGCAAGGCACGGACACCGCGCTGGGGGCAATGCAATAGGCTCTAGTTTTAGTTCCGTAGCCTAAGTCTGTAAATACCGTGGGGAACCTCCGTGCGAGGGCCCGTGATCGACGCAACTCGATCACTTGCTCTCCGCGTTGTTGTTCTAGAGAATTATTATGTTGAGGAGAGAAAATCGAGAATCCCATGGAGATGGATGCATGGAGTGACGAGAGAAGATGTAATCAAAATTGTACCTAGATCGTAAGCCGTAGTCCTAAGAGAACCCCAACAATTCGACACCACTGTCCCATTATATAGAAGCATTATCTTTAAACTATGAATAAATGTTGAAACGACTGAAAATAAATTAAACATTCAAAATGATGAATTCAAAAATAACAAATATTCTTTTATTTGAAGTGGGGGCGAGGTCAAAAATGGTGATTTCACAACTAAATCATGGTTCTCTTATTTGAAATGGGAGCGAGTTCTGAAATGGATTTGCTATGAAAAGTATCAAATTTTCAATTTTCTATGAAATGATCGAAATTTCCTTGAAAATTATCAAATTTTTATGAAAATGATAAATTTTTTAATTTTCTATAAAATGATCAATATTTGAATTTTCTATAAAAATTATCATATTTTAAATTTTCTATGAAAATTATGAAATTTTGAAAATGGACAAATTTTGAATTTTCTATGAAAATGATCACTGAATTGCAAATAAACAAAGTTTCTCTTATTTCAAGTGAAGCGAGATCAGGATCCAGAGGCATGGTCCCAATAAAAATTCTTCAGGTCACTCGGTTCGAGATCTTTCGACCGAGCACATTTCCAAGATAGTTTCTGAAAATATTTCGATGAGCCAGTCACAAATTACGTTTTCTGATATGAAAATCGCTATCCAGCACCAAGGGAAGAATTCACCACAGTCTAGAATTTCCCACCACATGCGCGTTCATGAACAGACTCGAGAATGCTTATGGTTTTTTTGACAACTGACAGATGCGCCATAACATTACAACAACATCTTGACGCTGCGTTGAGTGAATGCCGTCAGGGATGCAGCACCAACCTTTTTGACCGCAGTGTATAAGTTGTTTAAAAAAATATATCAAAATAAAGACATTAAAATCTAGCATTTATTTCGGTTTTCTTATTATATAAATAGTTAGTTTTATGGTTTTTAGTAAAAGGTTTATTTTTAAAATCGCCAGAAATTGCCGGATTTTCCCGGCGATTTCTGGCGATTTTTTCAGGTTGTCAGATTTTTTGAAGCCATCCCTATTTCTGTTACCTTTTCCTTATCTTTACTTGTGTACCCTCCCTATTTATTGTTGTTTTACAGTGTTTGTGTCATTTGTATTAAAATCATTTGTCAATTTCAACTGTGTGCACGAGAAAAACTATTTTATTTATATTTTAATAATAATATTTACAAAAGCAGCCACGCACCACGAACTCGCGGATTTTTGCCCACACGGCGGAGGCTGCGGAACGCTTTGTAGCGCTTGTGCGGAGGATTGGCCAGTTACGAGGTGAGCATCGCCGAGCCATCGCCTCAGCATGAATGGCGGAATCACGGCGGCGAGTCACGGCAACGCTCTGGCCACCGGGAGCAAGAAACGCAAGCACGGCTTGGCGCCGAAGAAGACCCAGCTGGTGGAGAGCGCGCCGCCGGGCCTCGGATTCGCGAAGGCGCCAGTTGACGGCGCAGAGGAGGACGTCGAGAAGGGCTGCACGTTGTGCGGCGACACCAAGAACCACACGCTGGTCGACCTGCGCGAGAACATCGAGATGAGGAACACCATCATGTCGTACCTGAAGGTCCCGGTAAGTGGCCACAGCCCGCCTCGCCCTTCGTTTCTCACACTCCTTTCTCCGCCCCAGACGCAGAACTTCGAATCGGTCCTGTCCTCGGTCTGTGTGCAATGCGTGTACAAGATAAACGTGCACAAGGACGTGACGCGCCAGCTGAAGATCCGCATCCAGCGGATGGCCAACCGGCACGCGAGCAGCGCCACGGCGAAGATCAGGGCCCTGCCGACAATCAACGACATATCCGCCAGCAAGCCGCTCAAAACCTGCCCCGAAGAAAGCAAACGACAACAACCGCCGCCATCTAGTCCCACCCGAAGCCGCCACAGCGAGCGGCAGACCAAGCCGACGAACAGTCCTGAGCCGCCGAGTCTCCTGGACGACAGGCGCCCGTGCACGCCGCCCCCTGCGCCGGTTCCCGCCGACACGAGTCCGAGGAGTTGCATGCCCACTTCCACCGAGAACACGCTGGCGCTGGACTTGTCCCACGAAAGCGAGACGATGGAGCGCGACGTCTCGCCCTCGCCGGCCTACTCCCCAGTGCAGCCGCCGTACAGCGAGTCGAACGGCACCCTGCCCGACTCTGCGACCAAGTCGCCGCCAACCGCAGAGACGCTGGCATCGCTGCAGACTCCCGACGTGGCGAGAGCCAGAGAACCGCCGATATCTGCCTTGGAGGAGCGTTCCCCGGCTCTCAACAC
The DNA here is from genome assembly GCA_017309665.1 of Coelopa frigida. Taxonomy (NCBI): domain Eukaryota; kingdom Metazoa; phylum Arthropoda; class Insecta; order Diptera; family Coelopidae; genus Coelopa; species Coelopa frigida. The sequence goes on from CM029562.1 coordinate 429,252, forward strand.
CGCCCTCCTGCGCTGCACCTCGTCTCGGTCAAACTCGCCGTTGGTGAGCCAGAACCAGTCCATGCTCGACGTCTTCTACGAGCGCCCGGAGTCGGCGCTGATCACAGAGTCCGGCGGAAAGATCAACAAATACCGGACGGAGCGTGTGCCAGCCCAACAGATGGTGTGTCCGACGTGCCAGCGCGCCTACTGGCGCAAGGACTACTACGCGAAGCATGTGCGGCGGTGTCGACCGCGGCCCAAGTCGACGGCGTCGAGTGTCAAGTCGAGCGACGCGGGCGACAGTGCGAGCCGGAAGCGCGTGTTCCACTGCAACGAGTGCCCTGTGACCGTGGACTCCATGGCGAAGTTGCGCGACCACAAGCACATTCACTTGCAGCGCTTCTACTGCGAGGGGTGTGGGTTGGAGTCGATGGCGCGGCAGAACCACGAGTTCCACCGGGTCGAGTGCATGGCCAAGCAAGAGGTTTGTCCATTAGTGAATTCAAATTTTCAAGTATTATAGTTGGTGCCCCCATTGCAGGCATTAAATTCGAGCACAGTGGAGGACGACGATGTTCCGGAACAACCGCAGGTCCGCATGACGCGCTCTCGTTCACGTGCTGCGTCCAGAGCAGCCACACGGGTTGTGAATTCGCGCCTGAGCGACGACTACTCGAATGTCTCCAATGACGAAGAGCTCGACCAATGCGACATCGACTCGGTGACCGACACCATGTACACGAAGCGGATGCGCTACACTGACCACTGGGTGGAGGATCACAGCAACAGTGCCAGCTACATGTCCCATTGCGACAACACCTACGACTTCGATGATGAGTTGCAGATCAACTCGTACAAAGAATATGGTGCGTGGTCGCTTTCTTTGAGTGCGAAACCTGTGTTTGAACTCTGCGTTTCTTCCAGATTTGTATCTCTTGGACAGATTGAAAATGGAGATTCATCTGAATTGCCTATCTTGTTTTGTTCCTAACTGCGAGTTCCGGACGGACAATTTGCCCCGCCTAATGCTGCACGACTACTTGGACCACCTGAAGAAGCTCTGGTTTCACTGCAAGAAATGTAGCTGCAGCTTTACGAGCAAGTGAGTTCGATGCACGATTCCCGCTCGATAGATTCCTCTCTAACTTTTGCGTGTTCTCTCCCGAATGCAGGGTTCACCTGGACTACCATCTGGCTTGTCAGAATGGCGGGCGCTTCATCTGCTTCAAATGCGGCGACATCTTCGAGTTCCAGCACCAACTGGACCGCCACCTGATGTGCCACACGAAGTGCGTGAACTATCGGTGCAACTACTGCAACTTCGAGTTCCTCACCGAGGCCGAGTTGTTGCAGCACTGCGAGATAGAGCAGCACGACCCCAACGGGGACCGAAAACTAATCTCAATTGATCCATCCATGACTATCGTGAACCGAGTGCCCCCAGCACCACCCTCGGACTGCCGGGGGAGTCGCAGCTACAAGGTGGAAATCCTGGAAATGCATTTGCCCCCGATGCCGTCGAACCGGCCGCGACCTCGGCCAGGACACAAGCCCTACCGTCTGCGCGTAGGCGACGTCCTCTTCAAGAACCAGAAGAACCCCAACTGCTGGGGATGGAAATAGTATTGGACTGGCGAGTATGAGTTCTTTGCAGGAAAGCATGCACAAACATGGCACCAATAATCGCATGCTGGAGGCCAGTTTGTGGAAGGAGCGCACGTCGGACGTCGACGTCCAGGCGACGTCACAACTCTCTTCGTACACAAGCTCCCAGCACGCAGCAGTAAGATACCACTGCAGTAAGGAACAACTGCAATTTTTATAGTCTATCTAGTTATTATTTTTCTGAGTCGCTTTCAATTGCTCAACCAATGTTAGATCACATTATTTTCACTTAAAAAGTTAGAGAAACTTTAAGATTCTTGCTATTTTGAATATCCCAGTTTTACATTAGCATTTTATATTTTTTCTGTGGTTAGTGTCGAGTGACTGCACTCTTCAAGAACCGGTTAGCTTAAGGTATCTTTTTAGAATCCAACATCACACACACAATCCTCAGTTATAGCCATAGACTTCTGACAGCCAGAATCCGCAGATAATCTCCGATTCCCTCAGCCATTGGAACTTCTTCAGTTGCTACCTATTACTTATGTTTCAGCTACTAGAGCGTACTTTGCTTTATGTTTTTGTGCGATTGTATATTCCTAGTCTGTAGGTCGCGAGTACATCGATGCATGTACATAGGAAGTAATACCATAGACCGACGGGAGGAGAAGCAGGAGCTTCCAGGCCTTTTTCCTCCGAAGGGTCATTCGTGTAGAAATATCGTAGAAGAAGTTCAAAACCGTTTTAAAGAAGAAATGTTCAAAAGTCTGAAATTAATTTAGTCTAAAACAAATAGAAAACTCGAGCTTAGTAAGTAAAATATTGCTTATTTGAAGCGTGAGGAAAGAAAGAAAGAGAAGCAAAGCAACTAAGGAGAAATCACAAGGACGAGGGTCGACCTTGCCTTTAAGTTAGTCCTAAGTCTGGTAACTAAATCAATTCTACTTTAATTGTACATTTAGGTAAACGACAAATTGCAAATATTTACTTTAATTGAAATCACATCGCAATTGATTATTATTCACTGAATCCAATAATAGATTTAAGAGTTATTTATTTTCACTATATTCATCGAGGAACTTGAAATTTGTTTTTACACAAATCAAATACAGATCAATATTAATTTTGATTCGCGACAAAGGCCACAAAGTGTATAAAATCGTATCAAAAGTATTTTAATTACTTCCATCCACACTAAGAGTTAATTACCATAAGCCAATAAATAAATACCAAGTTTTAACATTGAAGCTGTTCCGTGTTTAAGCTAAGCAAATACATTGTTCCCGTGAGTTAGTTTTAGTCTTAAGTCGTTTATTATTGAGTTCTAAGCTTTGATAAAAAATAAAAAAATGATGTGAATTTTAGAATAAATGATGTTGAATTTTAAAAATACTTTGTTTTTTTGGGACAGCAAAACTGCGACTTTCTTCTATAAGTTTTTCGAATATGGTTTAATTTTTTTAGATCTGCGTTTGGAAATTCTGCGCATATAAAAATGAGCTACTTCTGCTCTTCTTTCTGCCGCATACACCAATTGGGATTTGAGCGAGTGGGTTCTATTGTGAATTGTTTACTTGTATAAATCAGCTGATGTTAAGGTGTCAACTTTTTTTATCGTCAAAAATAATTAAAATTTACAGCAGTCCGTTTACTTATATTTGTATATTCACAACATTCTTTAAACTGACTACAGCAGTCGATAAATCAGTCAATCATCAGTCGCAGCAATGTCGGAAAAAGAGCCTCTCGCCTACGACGTGAAGGATTTGCCAACCACAGCTGCTAATGATGCAGCAGCAGCAACGACCAAAGAGGAGCCAGCAGCGGCTGTGGCCAAGGAGCTGACCACTAAGGAGGCCTATTTCGCCAGCCTGAACGCATGGGTGAAGCATGCGAACATATCGCAAAATGCGATGGCGCTCTTTCCGTACTATTTGTTCAGCAGCTACCCGCAGATATTCCAGAACCAGACGGCCGCGCCAGTGGCTGGAATGGGATTTCCAGCTGGCGCAACTCAGACATCTGGCACAACCGAATTCGCTCGCAATGGTCAACAACAACAACAAGCCGCAGCCGCCCCTGGGATTATACCAGCTGACGAGAGGAATCGGAGGGTAATCTTCAACTTGGTCTACCTCAGCGAGCAAATGCAGGCCGAAGTCATCACCCGAAACGGGGGCTACGAGTACGTGGTCGCGCCTTTCTGGAAACGGGCCATTGCCGAGATGATTGACATGTTCATTGTGCTGCTGTCCAAGGTGATAATCACGTTTACTTTCATGAATATATTCGATCTGGACTTGGGATTTGAGTTCGACAAGGATGTCCTTAAAAAATCGCTCGAAGACGACTACACTGGCTTCCTGGCAATATCCTCCGATTTCCTGGCCTTTTCTTCGGATCTGATTGTGCTCGAAATTCTGACGAAGGTCATAGTGTGTTTCTACGAGGCCATGTGTACACGTCAGCACGGGGCCACTCCGGGCAAAATGTTGATGGGCTTGCGCGTTGTCTACATGGAGGCCATGTTGCCCTTGCAGCCGCCCCAACCGCCGCAATTGGGATTTCGTGCCCAACGTACGCCGCTCAAGGCGCTGATACATCCCGCAGAAACACCCGGATTCAGGCGCTCCTTTATCCGTGCGGTTGCCAAGAACCTCCTGATAACGCTGCTGTTTCCGATGTGCTTCATTATGATATTCTTCAAGCACAATCGCACCGCCTACGACATCATGGCCAAGACCATTGTCGTGGAATACAATCCCAATCCCGTTCTACGCCACCAGCGTTGATCGACATCCAGCGACCAGTCTAGAGCGACTGGCCAGCAGATGGCTTACTTGGCGGGACAATAGATTATATAGATTTTGCATATATTGTAAATTGTAAGCAGTTAGTAAGGCAGTACTAACACATCAACATTGTATATTGAATGTAATATTTGTATAAACTAATAAAATGTAAAAACTGTTTTTGGTGATGCTCGGTTCTTGATCTTTCACAAATAAAGAAAATACATTTCAAAACAATCGATCGTGTTATTGATTTTCAGTGTTACTTCACATTCACGTTCTTCAGAGTTTGAGCCACGATGTTGCCCTTGCCAGGCACATGCAAGGCGGCGCCTTTGTAGCAGGCCACCAAATCGCCATTGGTCATCAGGTCCGGGGCACAGGTTTCGAAGATCTTCTTCTTCGGATTCAGTTGCGCATCGGGATTGCGAGTGTAGCCCTCGCAGTGCACCAAGTCTCCGGGAACAGCGCCAGCCGGCGGACTCAGTACTTCGACCTTGTCGGGGGTTGAGGCGCACATGACCATCGCTTCCGAGGTGACGCCCCGCATCTTGGCCGGCTTGAGGTTGCACATGACCACCACCATGCGGTTCTGCATCTCTTCGATGGGCACGAACTTCACAAGGCCAGAGACAACGGTGCGTGGCTGGGCCTCGCCGCAGTCGATCTTCTCCAAGTACAAGCTGTCGGCGTCCGGATGACGGCCCACTTCGACGATTTTGCCCACGCGCATGTCCAGTCGCGCCACGTCGATGGGAAGTTCCGCAGCTGCTGGAGCTGCTGCCGCGGAGGGTTTCTCCTTTTTGGGCTTCTTCTCCTTCTGCGGCTTGGGTGTAGATCCGGGGGCAGGCTGTCCGGCGGGCGCAGTCGGGGGCACGACCGGTGTTGGGGGCGCGGCTGCTTCTGTGCAGAGCGTGCGCACGCCGGGAATCGGGATTTGTTTCTTGCCATTGCGCAGCTCCAGGGCGATGAGCTGAGCCTTCGCGGCCTCGATTTGCTTTTGCAGAGCAGCGTTTTCTGTGCGCAACTGCTGCTTCTTGCGCGCAATGATTTCGTGCTGCATGACGGCCAACTACGAGAGAAAACAATTAGAACCCACAACAACAACGGTACGAACGGTACCTCCGACTTCATGGAAGACAGAATCTCCTCGTTTCGAGTATTGTTCGTGATGATGCTTTCCAGAGACGTCATGGTGTTCCTGATTTCGGAAAAGTTCCTCCTGAGATTAGCTGCTCCCGTAGCAAAAATGCGGTTTATTGACATTTCTGTGAGATCGAGTTCGGTTGGTTGTCAACGACGTGTGACGTTTTCGGTCCCACTTGGAATTATTCACAATAATGCAAATTTCCCTACCTTGAATGTTTATGTAATATATAAACAATTTCATGAAGGAGTCTCTTCCTCTTCGTATAGGAAGAGGATGAGAATACAAACAGTATTTGAATATAAATGTTGGTTTTAATCGTTAATTACAAATGTTATAAATGTGCTAAACTCCGATATGATCATATATTAAGTTGATTCCTACAAATGCCACACATATCATTTCTCACCATAATCATCTTATGGTAAGTTGATTGCTACAAAACTCACACACATCACTTCCCACCGCATACACACCACACACGCTGCTGTTGTCCTTGTCACACCCAGGCAAATAATGCTCTATTCAATCGCACTCTACACACACACAACATAAATGCGAATACATAAAAGAACGAAGCACACAAAAATTTATTGTCAAAAGGCGAATTTTCTTGGGTGTGTATCGTTGAAATTCTTGTAAATAATTTGCGTTTAAATTAGTAATTTGTTAACAAAAAACTAACACAAGAGCTGGTAAATTTTCAATAAAAAGCAAAAATTCCCTAACTAACAAAGTGCACCAAATATTTTAACCAAATATAAGGAAAATCCTCAAATTGAATTTTCATTGTGAAATTTTTGTTGCTAAAGAAATATCAATAAATAAAAAAGTTAATAATTTATATATCTTGTTAATGAGACCGCAGTTTCTCCAATGTGAATTTAGAGAAGATCGATGCGTCTAAATAATTAATGAAATGCTCGGAGTTAACTTCCGTCAATTTAACAAGTATTCAGTGTCAAGTTTTCGCCGTCGCTTCGCTCAACGCAGTTGCGTGAGACTCCGCTGCCCCCTCCAAGCAATTCACGAACATTCCCACCCTCGTAGCTTTGTTCTGCGGTCATCAGAAGGGTCTCGGCGAAAGATTAATCATTAAATCGATTTAACTAGAACCGCGTTAAAGACAACTGTATAATTCGCTCATTGCTCGTTTTCTCGGACTTGATTAGTCATTTCAGAATCGAATTTATTTTGCACTTTTTAAAACCTAATTTCCTCTTTATTTCTTGGTATTTATTTATTCCGTAAATATGAATTTCTACGCAAATTTCTCAGAAACATAATTATTCAGAACATTGAGGTATATAATCGTACCTATGGGTCCAAAGATATCAGGATGAACTATTAATCGCAGTTTGTGCTCGGTTTTTGCTGCACACTCTGACCCTTGGTACATTGACCCAGCACCTTTTGCCTGGGCACCTGTTAGTTTTCCGTTACCTGCCTTTGTAATTGCGGCACCTTTCCAAAGCACACATGCAATGCTTCACATGAATATATTTTTGCTTTTGCTTTATTGAAAAGTGGAAAATTGCCGCTCGATTAGTCCCCACGCTTCCCTTCCGTAGATTTCTAATGGTTCTTTTTTGCTTTTTCCCATTTTCATTTTACAGCAATTAAATTCACCATCACCAATTTATCACCTCAACCATCACCATAACCTCCACCACCAACAACAAACCAGCCAAACAATAGATAGATCCCCACCTCAACGTAGTTCCTAAGCTTTGATCCGCTAATTACAACTAGAATATTATTTGCCCCATTAACCCCAACTGCGATATATCGCAAATCTTTCCACCATAGGCCTATCTGAGACAGCCGTTATGGACGTAATGTCATCCTCACTGCAACAACAACGTATCGTCGTCGAGCAGCTGCGTCGCGAGGCCGCCATCGAGCGCCAGACCGTGTCGGAGTCCTGCGCCAAGATGATGAAGTACATCACCGAGCACGAGCAGGAGGATTACCTGCTGACTGGGTTCTCCAGCCAGAAGGTCAATCCCTTCCGCGAAAAGTCCTCGTGCACAGTTCTCTAAAGCGATCGCGCTATGTCACTTGCCCAGCTAAGCAACGAATGGATGGAGACGGAGGCGGAGATGAAGGACGGGCGTCGGATGGTAGTTGGCGGAGAAGAGGCTGGAGACGTAGTAGCAAAGGTTAGAGAGAAGAGGAGGAATGTCGTTTGGTTGGAGTTTTGTTTTTGGCGAACGTTTTTGAGGCTAGGCATTTGAGTATATATTTTGGAGGGACCTCTCAGAGAACATGACCACCAATAACAGCGGAGAGATTAAAATACTTGATGAATTATTTACAATACTATAACTTCGTAACCATACATATGCACATTAGCATTTGAATTTGCAAAGATTAAACAACAGCAACTACTACAAACAATAAAACAAATCCTAAATATATATACACGCAAATATATATATATTTATATAGGCAAGATATATACTTTATGGAAGATGTAGAGGGAATCGCAAACAATATCAGAAACGAAGCAACTAAAACAAAACTCGTCAAGAATTAAAATAATTTATTCACAACTATTTATATTATATACAATAATTAAGCAGACAAATATCAAATAAATACAAATTTAAATAAACCAAACACTCCAACAACAACAGAATTATTGAAAACTATATTCTTATTATGAAACGAACAAGATGTAGGAAGCAGAGGCAGGAGTGAATACAAAAATTACCGCAAGAATGATATATATTCTTATTACAAACACAAAAATACAAAAACGTATAAGAAGAACAATTTAGCAATTATCTACCTACATATATCTAGCTACAAAGGAGAACAACAACTATATACCTATATAACTATATCAAGTTATCGAAAATGTTAACGCGAACATATGAAGAACACAAATGCAAATATTATTATTAATCAAATCTTAAACGAAATTACCATTTGAACTAAAATTAATTATTAACAATTATTCCAAGAAACAAAAATACCAAAGAAACTTACGCTTTTAAGCAACATTAGTAGAGCGAAAGCTATAGCCTATTAAGCTTTATTCCTTATGCATTTAACTAGTTTTAGAAGCGCGCAAATTATTTTTGACTTTCTGAAATGACTGCACTTGCAGAAGCCAAACATGAGCTTTCTCTCCCACAACTCCCGAAGCAAGCTTTTTATTTGATCGAACATTTCTCCCACTTGCGAGTTTTATCGTTTTGAATGCTTCATTGTTCCGTCGAAATAATAGTTTTATGGTTTATACAGCGGAAACAAAGCATGATTTTGTGAAGAAGATCTGCTGCATACCTTTAGGTGCCTTCACAGCTTCAACTTCCGACCGAAGCCAATCGAAATAGGGGTGTAGAAATATATCTCTGCTTTTGTGTGCTTCCCTCCTCTCTTCCAGTTTTGGCAATTGGGCTTCCTTTCGAAACTCAGTCCTCGTCGCAATGGCGTTGAATCCAAGAGTAGCTTCACTTAGTTCGTAAGCTATGAAGGCTTGCTTACCAAAGCCTTCTTTGCCTTCCAATGAGAATTTATCCCGATCGCAGACAACGAATACAGTTTTTCACTCAGCACTTTTTCGCAATGAACGAACGTGAGAGAGAATTTTGCAATCATTTGGTTAATTACAACATGAGCTTGGGAGAAGGTACAGAGAAAAGGAAACCCCGCCCGAAGAGCTCGAATCCTTTGGCACAAGTAATTTCGTGCTTTGTTTTGCTGTCGTGAGCAAACAGCAAAAAATTGTGCGGAGTGAAGAAACGTGACTGAAGAGAATTCGAATGTTCGAAAGGGGTTTTGCCACAAGGTACTGCTGAGTAGTATTATTAAGCACGCAAACTCCACCTGTTGAGTAATTATCATATCTGCAGAGATAATTATCACAACGACAAATGTCTCCACCCTCTGGCACGAGAGTGAGGAGCTTCTGCAAAGGTCAACCATTTCAAGAAAACGAAACTTTTCAAAGAAAATATATGTTTAAAACCACATTTAACTAACCAGTAGAGAAGTATTAAAATATTTATACACAATTATTCTCTAAAATGGAATGTGGGTGAAATTTCACTGGAACACGGAATTTCATCCACTAATAATTTTTTTTCTTTACATTTAAAATTTTGCAAAATAATATGGAACACATAAAATTAAAGAAAAGTACAACAAATTATATTCCATTCCGAAAATCAGAAGAAAGTATGTTTCGAAAACACCTTCTTATATATTGAAATTATATGCATGTATTCAAATGTCCTTTCGAACATTCGATAACAAATATTGCGAACCACTTAAAATAACAAAAAGGATGTTACAAATTATATTACGAACTAAAATTTTTCTTGCAATTGCTTATAAATACCACCAAAAACAAACAAATCTAAGAAAAATACTTAATAGTTGAACTCGTTTGCTTGGAATCAATAAAATTAGATGTGTTATCTAGCGGAGAAAAACAAAAACGAACCCCGAACTGAGTTTTATTTTGATGCTTCTCAGAAGAAGACTATTTTTGGTTAAAGGCTTTTACTGCGGACTTCGTTTATTCCAAACCCTATAGTATGATAAAAAGTCAATTATTTTCATTTTATGAAAAGTGTGTTTTTATTTTTAAGTTTGTATTAATATTTTTCATTTATAAATATGATTCTATATTGATCATTAGAGTAGTTGGGTTAGCAAGCGAAAGAATAAGATCGGAACTTGCGCCGCAAATTAAATACATTTTGAATTTGGACGAAATGTAGTGTGTTGATGTTCAGTTATAACGAAATCCATCGATACATTTCGCAAGCAATTAAATTTGGTAATGACTCCTGGAAATATTTCTTAATTCGTATGATTTAACACTAACAGGAAAACAGCTTAAGTGAGTTAAGAAAAATAGAAACCCAAATTAGATTTGTGTTAATGAAGTGATTTGAGTGTGAAACTATACGTTATGATAAATGAAACTTCGACCAGCTTAACTTTCGTCGTCGCTGCCGGCGGCCTGTCTGGGCTTGGGTCCACCCGCGCGCTTGGCCATAATGATTTGATCGACCTTCAAGATGGTGGCGGCAGCCCCGACGGCATACTTCAGACCCCAGTATTTCGATTGGAAGAGATCGTAGATTTTGATCTTGGTAGCATCGATGGTGTCGGCCTTCTCGGACTCAATGTTGAAGCCAATGTTCTTGCCACTCGCCTCTCTGTGCGCCAAATACAACTGATTGACGATTTCTGTGCCGTTCACACCGGAGTTCTCTGCGAGAGCCTTGGGGAACACCTCCAAGGCGGTGGCGAATTTTCGCACCGCGTACTGGTCCAAACCGGGCAGCGTATCGGCGTAGGCAGCGAGTTGGGTGGCCAGTTGAATTTCAGTGGCGCCAGCGCCGGCCACGTAGCGACCGTCGCGCGACAGACCCTTGAAGTTGTTGACACCGTCGTCGATGGCGCGCTCGATGTCGTCCATGAAGTTGTCGGTGGAACCGCGAATCACGATGGTTGCAATGCGAGAATCGGCGCCCTCATTTCTGCAAAGCGAACAACACTTTAAACTGAGTAAGAAGTACTTGTTTGCACACACTACCTGAAAGCAACGATGGCGGTGTCTCCGAGTTCCTCGATGCAGACCTTGTCGCAGTAGCCCAACTCCTCTTGGCTAGGTGTGGTGATGCGGGGCAGCACGGTGGCGTTAACAGCGCGGCTCAGACGACGCAGGTCGAACTTCGAGTTCAGACGCACAGCCATGATGCCGTATTTGTTGAGGAAGTGCAGGGCCATGTCGCCGACCTTTCCGCCAGAGACGACCACCTTGACGCCGGTATCGGCGATGGCCTTGATTTGTGACTCAAGGAGGTTTTCTTCGCCTCTCGAGAAGTTCATCAACTCATCGGCGGACTTGATCAGGACGGTGCCCTTGGTCTCGGTCTGAATGATGTCGATGGGGCAGGAGAAGACGGCGACCTTTGCCTTCTCGGCATGGCTCACGTCACCTTCGACGAAGCGCTTGAAAACCATGCCGTGCACTACCTCAGACTTGCCCAGACCGCTGCCCAGGATCTTGCACACGCGGATGTTGTCCACATTGAAGGTTCCCTTGTCGGGCAGAATGGAAACGCACGCCTTGGCCACCAAGTCGGTGAGGAATTCCTCCTGCCCGAACTGTTTGGACATGATCGAGGCTGTGAGGCACTCCTTGACCTTGTTCAAATCGCGATAGTCGGCGATTTCGTGGCACACCAATGTCGGCAGGATCTCCAAAGCCTTCTCCAGGGCCTTCTCATAGCCATCGGCGATTTCGGAGGTCGTGATGCCCAAGCGCAAGAGCTCTTCGGCAGCCTCCAACAAGGCTCCGGCGAATATAACGACGAAGTTGGTACCGTCGCCGACTTCGGCGTCCTGCATCTGGCTGGCCATCACCATCAGCTTGGCCGCCGGATGCTCTACATCCAGTTCCCGCATGATGGTGCCAGCGTCGCTGGTCACGAACTGCTTCTCGATGTAGTTGATGATCATCTTGTTCATGCCGTTGGGCCCGTAGGCGGAGCGCATCGTCTGGCGAACTCCTTGCAGGCGGTGATGTTGCGGTAGACCGCCTCCTCCAGGCCGCTGTACATCTGCGTTAGAAAGAACCAACATTAAATGCATGCTCGACTACTTCTGGACGAATCCATCGAACATTTGTTCAATTTGCATCATCGCATTAGGCGATGACTACTTTCAACAGTCGGCGGCGTGCACGCATGTTCGATTGTGTGTTTAGTTGTTTTATTCGCACAAATCGCAGTTGAAAGAAATAACTCGTGTTTGCGATTGTGTATTCCACTTACCCTGGCGCCATCCTTCAACATTTGCGCGACACCGGGTGCTTTTGGGACAGATAAAGCCATTTTTCTGCACAGATTTTCGGGATCAACTTGAATAAAAACCAGCAATCAACGAGAGAAGAAACTTGTGAGCGAACGGACCGTGTATAACCTCACACAAGCGACAGAGAATGACGGTTGTTTAGGTGCGAGTGGTGCGTTCACAATGGCAGTTTGACATCTGTCTTGTGAGTTGTGGTGGGGGGAGAATATTCTCGATGCGGCGTTGCCAACGAACCAAAAATGATTTCAGCGAAATTTTTTTTTCATTTTTTTTACCTTTCCTGATTTTGTTACTTTTTTACTTCATATTTTTAGGCATTCCATTTTTTTTATTATCAAAAAACTCT